>CM040189.1:34782460-34789960 GCA_022606455.1 Callitettix versicolor | reverse complement strand
ATTATCTTTTTACAGAACAGTTTATTGAGATTGTTTAAAGGTAAAACTCATTATATAAGTTTCGAACATGTTTTGAGGTACTAGTGAGAGCGCGAAAAAAAAACACACACACACACTTTTTAGAGCTGAATCAATAACAGTTATTGATTAATATTACACAAAATTTTAATGAATGCCGATTTTCACCACTTGATCACTTTTGAAGAGACGTTAATTTTTATATGTATATTGCAATCGCTGATTGTAAAGTGCAAAAACATTTGAAAAAGGTATTACGATAAAAACGAGAAAGTATGTGGCAGAGCGAGTGAGAGAGAGAGAGAGAGAGTATGTGTGTGTGAGAGAGAGAGAGAGAGAAAGAGAAAAGAGAGAGGGAGAGAGAGAAAAAGAGAGAGAGTGAGAGAGAAAGAGAGAGAAGAGAGAGAGAAAAAGAGAGAAAAATGTGTGTGTGTGTGTGTGTGTGTGTGTATATATATATATATATATATATATATATATATATATATATATATAATGTGTGTGTTTGTTTGTTTGTTCATGTGTGTTCACAGCAATACGAGCATGCTCACGATCGCAATTTTAGTCCGATTTTATTCAAAATTGGCATAAAACATTACTTTGAAAAGTTCATTTTGACAAAATGATCATGGAAAAATTCATTAACTAGTAAAATTAATCCAACAGTTTCAGAAATTGTGGTAATTTTTACACACACACACACACACACACACACACACACACACACACACACACACACACACACACACACACACACACACACACACAAACACACACATGTATTTATGTATATAAATGCAACATTTCATGCTCGAAGTACCATTCAGTGATATTTGTTAAGGGTTTCTGATGGCTAAATATGACAACGTTTGTGCTTTTCTGTACTTCACATCGAGTTACCAGTTCACTCTATTTTGTTTTAATAACAACTTGCAAAGCGCTTGAGATCAATTCAATATTGTACAATTGGATCGTCATTGAGGTCCGGAAAGTTTTAATAGGAAGTATTGAACAGCTTCAAGTGGTTGTATTATCCAGTGTCCGGTTCCAGAAGCTGGTCATATTATAGAAGTAAAAACCACTAAATAAATGGGTCAAAGAAAATCGCTACTTTTTCGCTAACGGGATTAAAGCAAACTAATTACTCTTTCTTTTTAACTTACAATTTATATGAAATATGACTTCGTGAACCACAAGTAACATAAAAAAAGTAAAGAAAGAGCAATTACATTTAATACATTTCAGTAAAGACGAAATCAAATTTATATGTACTCTTCGTGTACTGAAATGCACTATGCTTATTTCTATAGTTTTCTTTATCCTAAGACTTTACAATGGATTTGTAAAAGTTATAATATAGCTTCTATTACTTTTTAATGGCACGTTAACTAATCTACTTTTCACCGTATGAAACACTAGTAAAATATATATATATATATATATATATATATATAAAAGTTTGGATGAAATTATTAAAATAAATCATCAAAAGTTAAATAATAGCGTTACAAAACTTGCTCACGCATCATTGAAGAACAAGTTGTGCTCAGCAAGCTTAAAGTCGTTCAGTAAAGTTTTAAGAGCCAAACTTTCCTGTCTGTTGTGGTCTCTAGAGGACTAGGACTTCAATTTTATTTTCAATTCAATTTCATCTTTAAATTATTTACTTTTTTGCATCTGTATGTTTTTATTTTCATCGGTCTATCTGCCCATAATAATTCAAAAAAGCAAACACAAATGAGCTTAATGATTTATTTATTATTTTTACTTTGTTACTTACGTTTTCACTTTGTCATAGTTTTTGGATAAAAAAAATAACTAGCAAACACAAGAATAAAGAAATTTACTTAAATAAATTTGAACATTTGCCTGCTTTCTTCAGAAGAGGACTGAAAACGTGGCTTAGTACAGCTGAGAATTTTGAATAGTAAATACTTTTTAGTGTACTATTGCCTAAATATATGTTTAACAGTGCCAGCCGTTAAATATTTGTTAAAACACACACACACACACACACACACACAGGGTTTCTTTCTGTATTTTTCTGCTTAAAACTTAAATTTAGATTTTGACATTTGTAATTAATGTCGCGTTATTTTCTCTGTATTATATAAAGGTATACTTTCCTAGGTTAAATATAAGAAGAATGCAATAATTTGTTTAACACACATTTATAGTTTACCATAAAAGTATTGAATTTTTCGAAATATATTTTATTATTTTGTTTTAAAATTAAGAAATAAATATACTGCCACGATTTAAACACGTTTTCTATTAGTATTTGAATTCGATGTGGTTTTTTTAACGTAAAAACAAAACTAATAAAAAAAAGAACTATATCTACAAGAAAATGTTCTTTGAACGAAACCTATTCCAGATGAGAAGCAGACTTTGATAAATGATCGTATCTACGGAAATGAAAACACTCGCAAGCCTTATCTGATGCGAAAATGAAATTTCATTTGTAGTGATATTCTAGTGCACCTCGGCATCGGCAATGGCGTTTCTTATGTTTTCTGTTATTTTTGTATTTTAAGAAATAAATTTATCCATTTATGTCGCACATTTTAATGCGATTTTCAGTCTTTTATCCCTAAAATTTTGCCACTAAAAACCTCTGTATTTACAAAATAACTAACTAAAACCAACAAACAATAAATTTAACAAAATTGGTTGTGCTGTGTTCGGCAATTTGTACTATTTTTTAGCAAAGATTTATCTAAAGGAATAATAGATTTTGAAAAAATTATTATTTTTAAGAGTTTTTTGACAAAAGAAAGAAATTGACGTAAAAGGAACCTTGAAATGAATGCGATCCTGCTTTATAGATCACTTTTATACGATAATCATTAAAAATATATATATATATATATATATATATATAGTTTTTATATATACATATAAACATATATATATATATATATATATATATATGTGTGTGTGTGTGTGTGTGTGTGTGTGTGTGTGTTTGTTTGTTATTTCAAAATGGTGGTCAATTTCAAATGTTAAGAAGTCATGATGTTATCGCCTCAACACTACATTCTTAGAAAATTCAATTTGACCATTATAATCTGCGTTGACACCTGCAAAAATAAACATTTTAAATTGTCAATACGTTTAAAATTGTTAAATTGTTAATTAGCTTTTGCGAAGTAAATGAGTACTTAAGTGACAAGTATTGAATTGTTGTATATTGATACAAATTGTATTAGTACTTATTGTAATTCTTGACTAATGCATTTTGATTATACGTAAGATGAATAGCATTATAACGTTTATCGAATCTCTTAGTCCATCAAGTCAATATTTCCCACAGCTCTTGCTTTACGTGTTTTACTTTATAGCACATGAATCCGTGACTGGAACAGGTTTTATCTGTGCACACATTTATGCATGTTACAAGTTAAAATCGAAGTTCATGTAAGTTGCTTCAGTTTTTATTCAATTATAACTTTTAATTATAAAAGTTTCTGCTTCAATATGAATTTAATTCTCTACAGGATATAATAGAAAGAAGATAGATAGAAGTAATTGTTCATTAATGGTTGTTAAAATAATAACAATCAACTGTATCACTAAGAAACAATATTACATCATATGTTCATAATATTTTTATATCACACTTGATTGGAAATATAATTTTACCATTACAAATCAGTCTTAAAAATTGTATAAATTTATATTTGAAAATTTCAAATTACTGTAACGTTAATTATGACAGAGAAAAGCTAATGACGCAGTTTTTTTAATATTAGGAATTGCCGTCATTTAATGGATTTAATGGGTTTAATGGATTTTGCTTGATAGCGAAATCGTCCATGTGATTTCGTGTTTTTTTTTTGCCAATACTGAGATAAAATAGCGTAGGAAATTTTAAATTAGTTTGAAATACTAAAATTAACCCGGGATGTCGACAAATACAGATTTGTTTTAATCACATATCCAAAATGATAACAGCTTATTCAGAAAAAGGTAAGTTCGATTCATCCGATCCAAATGACGAAACAAAATATCAAATAATCGCGGCACGCAGATGTCTCGCAGACAAACTTAATCTTTTTTTTGAAGTTCTCAATTCACTATCATAATTAATATTGAACTCTGAATATCTTAGTATTTTAAACTTTCAAATTACATTGAAAATAAGGAAATAAACTCCGATCGCTTTCAAATTAAATTTCTTAATTTTAACAGATTTTGTTTATTGATTGTTGATATTAAATGCTAACGTTTGCAAATTTTAACGTTGGTTACGTTAGTTAAATCAGATTTTTTTTAAGTAAAGGGCAAAAAATATGAATTTTCGAAAATTTTGCCATTTTTAAACTGTTGAACAAATTCTGCTAGTTAACGAATTGTCCAGGTAATAACGGTAACACACGCGAGCGCACGAGCACATACACCATTCACACACAAACACATAATCTTGATTTATATCAAATCAGGTAACAAACACATAAAGATTTATATCAAATAGGTAATATAAATATATATATATTTATATATATATATGTGTGTGTGTGTGTGTGTGTGTGTGTGTGTGTGTGTGTGTGTGTGTGTGTGTGTGTGTGTGTTTCTTTTCACTAATGGAAAATTTTAATACAATTTAAATCTGTTCGACACAAATATTTACAGGTGAAACATTGTTCCGGAGTTTCACCATAATCGTGCCTGAAATCTTTGAAGTTGTTCTAGCTCTAAGTATGAAATCGAAATGGACGAGTTTTATACAGAATGATTTGTAATTAGTGTTGACAAATGTTTCTTCTAAGACTTTTTAAAAATGATTCTCTCTATTTGCCTCAAAATATTGAAAGTGTTTATTGATTTTAAAATTGTCCTAATTTTTGGATGATAAGTTAATTTTTTTATATTTATGATAAGTTAATTTTTATATAATATCTTAGTGTTACTTTTGATATTATTTTATGGAAGCGAGTAAAATTTCAATTAAATACAACCATTTTCATTTTTACAAGAGACAATGTTTGTTTGGTATTATTTGAGTGTAAAAGTTTTGGTATTCTAGAGTCGAAATTTTTCATAGATTTATTAAAATTTGCCAAAAAAAATCGATATTTCTAATAGCTTACCTTGAGATCGATTTTTAATGTTTCAAGAATTTTCATGATCGATAGATAAATATTCTTAAAAATAAACAAAAACCAGATTATCTTAACCCAATATCTTTAGCAATATATATTTACCAGTTTCTTTGAAGCATTTGTAGTGAAATTATTGTTGAATATTTATTTTAGAAGATTCACAACTGAAATCAGTGTTGCCAGTTTTAATTAAAAAGATACAAGGGTAAAATGTAAATTGAATAAATACAGAGAATAAAAGCATTGTTGTGGTTTGTTTTGTGTTTTTAATTTACTCTTGAACACGGCTTCATTTAATTAAAGTTTGGAACACAGAGGTTATTGATAAATCTTCACATATGACTGAAATTTTAGAAAAATCTGAATAATTGATCATTATGATTCGGTAATACCTATGCAACATTTACCTAAATTAAAAACTTAATTCTAAATGGTATCAAATTATAAATGGTATATATATTACGATTAACAAGAAAACCCATAATGTTTTTGCTGACAATTTGAAACTATTGACAACTAAACAAGACCTGACAAAGCTAAATCCAACTGAAGGGTTTACAGTAAATGTCCATCGCCTGACTCCGGGTAAGGCGCTTTTTCTTGTTTAACCACCCTCTCTCTGCAGGAAGTGGTACTTAAGTAGTTACACCTATTTTCCATTAGCAAAGTCTTTCAATGAGTATGAGACTTGTGGAAAACAGTTTTCCAAAAAAATTCAACCAATTAGCTCTACAATTTTATTCACCTGATAAGTTTTTCTCAAAATCTTTTAAATGATTTTAATTAATGTTTTGCTCAAATATAATCTGTAAGTACTAAATCAAAAATTCGCATCGTAAAACTGGTTAAAGAACTTTAAAATTTACTTAATTTCTTGAAATTATTTCTAATTACTCAATTTTGGTAATAGATAATTGACATCAGTGTAGCGAATTTGAAACAATGTAAATTTACAGTTCAGGCAGTAAAGAAAAAAAATTGAACCCTGACCACTGTAGAGTATCTTTTGCATTTCGATTCACTCTGGAAACCGTAAATGTATTTCCTTTGAAATTTTGTAAGCCGCTATTACTTATTAATTTTTATATTTGATCAAAATTATAGTTATAACTGGCGAATAATTTTGAGAAATCACGTTTATTTGTTATTGAATTAAACTATGGGTTAAATATGATGATATTTGTGCAATGCTTGAGTTCTGATCTGAAGCGTGACGTCATGCGTGTTGTATGCAATATTTATAATACTTTGCCGAGTTAAACTGAGACGTTGAATGCAAGCATTATTGCTTAACACTTTGTACGACAGGGTTGTTAAATATGAGGATGTTTGTGCAATGCTTAAGTTCAGATCGACGCAAAAATTATAAACAAATTTTCTGATATTCACTTTCTCCTTCGAATGTTCCGGTTCATAAGCCATCCACGTAATTCAGGAAAGTCGGTTTAATTTCTTAAAATCGGTTCATCAGGTTTTGCTTTAATTTTGAATGCATATGAAAATGCTTATCTCAAGTTACTGTATATATATATATATATATATATATATATATATATATATATGTGTGTGTGTGTGTGTGTGTGTGTGTGTGTGTGTGTGTGTGTGTGTGTGTGTGTGTGTGTGCACAAACATCCTGTATTGTGTGTGTGTGTGTGTGTGTGTGTGTGTGTGTGTGTGTGTGTGTGTGTGTGTGTGTGTGTGTGTGTGTGTGTGTGTGTGTGCATGTGTGTGTGTGTGTGTGTGTGTGCGTTGTGTGTGCGTGCGTGTGTGTGTGTGTGTGTGTGTGTGTGTGTGTGTGTGTGTGTGTGTGTGTGTGTGTGTGTGTGTGTGTGTGTGTGTGTGTGTGTGTTTGTATAAATGTGTAAAGTCAAATCTGAAAAGGAACGGCTTTTATATATAATCTATGTGCAAAACATGCAAAACATACAATTTTCGGTAATCACAATACGTATAAGAGACGAGCAGCCGCAGACTATTCTGTTTTGAATATAGAATTGAAGAGGTAAATTTAGAGAACTAATATTCCCTACTGAGTGAATAAGATACAGTTCTGAAAATTGGTTTTCCGTTGAAAGAATGTCAAGGGAATTATTTGTAGCTTTTTCATTTTTCTGAAACATATTTGTAAGACTTTTTTTATACTTTATATATATATATATATATATATATATATATATATATATATATAACGAATACATAACGTAATATATATATATATATATATATATATATATATATATATATATATAAACATATTCATCGAAAATATTCTGTTAAAAACGAGGTGGTGGGGAAAAAACCGGGCATGAGAGCAAAAAGAAAGGAGTAGAGAGACCACGTTGATAGAATGGTCAGAGAATTGACTAATAAATATAGT
>CM040189.1:34744960-34777460 GCA_022606455.1 Callitettix versicolor | reverse complement strand
AGATAAACTCAATTGATGAAAGACACAAGGGGTGAATGACACATTACACATTCGACAGTAAACATTAGTGATAAACATAAGAATGAAAAATATAGCAGCGATGTGTCCTTATTTTTCATCCTCAAATATCGTTTTTAATGTTTATTGAAATGCAAATTGAATTGTTTAGCCTGCGCGATATTTGCAAATGTTTCTTTCTTCGATGTCTTAAATGTTTAAATAAAGCTGCCTTAAATTACTTAAACTGAAAGTGTATCACTATTCGTTAATTGTAATAATATGTATTTAACTGTTATAAAAACAAAACCAAATTAAAATCTCGGTATTACTTAACTGAATTAAAAGGAAATATTTAAAAAGGAAATTATTTTAATTCCAATTTTTATAATTAACCATCCTCTCAGTTATGTTTGTCTATACACTACACACTATGTAACTGGTGAAATGTAAATCACGTAAGTAAATATGGTGAATAAGCACATGATCTAAACTTTCCATTATTCAATTCCAGCCAAAAAAAAATAAGAACGAAGGTAAAACCTATGTATTTTTTTCAAAATTAGTTATTTGGTTCAGTTTTTTTTAATTTTGGCTAAACTTTAATCATTCATGAAGATTCCTAACTCAAAGCAATGTATATATTTTAAAATATAATTTATGATTTTGTAGGAAATAAAAAAAATTGCCCGTGATTGCACTTAGTTGAGGATGAAGCTTCATATATGGCCAAATTTTCACCACCCGGTGTTGATACAATTATATCGGATTTTAAGCTTTTTTCAATAACTATAGACATTCACTTTTGCGATTCTATCTACTCATACTTTTTTGGGTACTTATGAACTATATTTCAGCAAAATTTAATCAAAATCGTTGGAATGGTAATTTTTTTAAAATACGATTTTCAACTGTTTTGTTTTAAACTTACATTAATTTTTTTTTAAATAGTCTGAGATATAAGTCAACGAAACCTACTATATGCCAAGTTTCATCAAAATCGGTCACTTAGTTTAGTGTACACACACTATATACACACACACACACACACACACACACACACACACACACACACACACACACACACACACACACACACACACACACACACACACACACACACACACACACACACACACACACAATCACACATAACGGACAGACAACCGCTTTTTGGATTCAAAGACCTGAATACTTGAAATCAATCACAATCTCAAAATCATATATTCCAGAAACCATAATTTCTCTTTACATCGTAGGGTCTAGTAAGTGTGTGGGTGTATCATATCACTGCACCTGATGGCACTCGCAATTAGCTCAGAGCTGTTTACTGCTGAAGGTCTTGACCTACTATAAGTTATAGAAAATTTTTTCAATTGCCAGTTCCACTTCGTTTACTATGAAGCCGCTTCCGTGGATCTTTTAATCTTGGTTCCTCCCAGGGCAGCCATTTCACTAACTAACCGCGATACACAAATTAACACAATATTTACCCCCTCATAAAGAAGCTAGCGGTAACCGCTGAGTAGGTGTCGGAGGTCTGGCGTGTTCCTGTCACTCGTCACAGATTTCAAGCAAACTTTACTTCTAAGTGGCCCTATCTGTGATGTACAAGGAAAGTTGTGGTCTTTTTGTGGAAACTAAAGTGAATGTTATAAGTTTTAAAAGACATTTCGGATCAAAAAAAGTATTAATGAGCCTAATTCCACTAAACTATTCTCATATTTAGATAAGGAAGTACAGTTTAAAAGCACTACCAATAAGAAACCGGTTAATAACTGTTTCAGTTTTCATCAAGTGAAAACACCCTCCCACCACTAAAGAAAATAATTGGTGTATAAATACTATATAAGCTTTTTCGAAATTAATTTATTTTTCCCAAACAAGTGAATCAACCAAAAA
Organism: Callitettix versicolor; assembly: GCA_022606455.1. Classification (NCBI taxonomy): domain Eukaryota; kingdom Metazoa; phylum Arthropoda; class Insecta; order Hemiptera; family Cercopidae; genus Callitettix; species Callitettix versicolor. The sequence continues at coordinate 34,775,561 of CM040189.1, read as the reverse complement.
CCTTAAAATAGATATAATATTTTAAATTGAGTACATTATATTTTATTCAAATTTTAATCGTAAAGTAAACACATAACTCGAACCAGAATAAATAATCAAACCAGAAATAAGTTGGGAAAAATAATTTATGGTTCGAAAGAACATCAAAAAACAAAATTCTGACGCAACAATGGTAATTCTTTAATACGTTTATACTTTTAAGTAAAAATTTATCAAAGTCATTAAAACCGCCCTCCGAAAAAACTGCCCCATTTAAATGTCGTCACACAAAAAAAGGCCTATACCACAATTTTCACAGTAAAAGTATGAAGATCGTATTAAACATCAATTTTTAAATTTTGTATGACTAATATTTGGATTAGTTTTCAGTTCTATTGAGTCCAAAAAAACTATTTTTTACTTCAATATTTGTCATCTGGGTGTATAAATTAACTCGCCAATTTTGATGAAAAACTTGTAAGCCTGGATAGCCCGTATATCGGGACTACTTCTTTAATGTTTTAAAACCAATTTCTTGTCAAAAACCACTAAAAGTCTGATTTTCTCATCCTTAAATATAGTCCATCTAAACAAACCCCAAACCATTCGCTACCGGATTTAATAAAAAAACTGAAAAAATCAGGTTAGCTTTTTGATTAATATAATGTAAAAATCTTTTATTTAAAATTTGGCGTACTGGTTACCTATAATACATCTTACACATTTCAGCAAAATTAGATTGAACAATTTTAGAAAGTTAGAACAGTTTTTCCAATAACTCCTAAACGGTATTTAAAAAAAATAAATTAAATGAAAAAGTTTGTAGTTTGTTTTTTACAATTAATTTTAAAAATAATAAGTCTCCATCACGATGTATCCACCGTCACTAACCTACTAATGCAAGGACACTGCTGCTTTAATCTACGCACAGAAATCAAACCTAAATACAATCAACTGGACCAGATGCGACTACCATAGTTGATTAGATCTGTGTTGAGGAACTGAACTTTGACCACACTGTGTTTTATTGTTTAATTATAATTTATCTGTAAGGCCTACTGTGTCACGGGTGCAGATAATAGTCAATGAAGTTCCCTTGTTACGAGCTACTATGTACTGTGTCACGGGTGCAGATAATAGTCAATGAAGTTCCCTTGTTACGAGCTACTATGTACTGTGTCACGGGTGCAGATAATAGTCAATGAAGTTCCCTTGTTACGAGCTACTATGTACTGTGTCACGGGTGCAGGTAATCGTCAAGGCAGTTCCCTTGTTACGAGCTACTATGTACTGTGTCACGAGTGCAGGTAATCGTCAATGAAGTTCCCTTGTTACGAGCTACTATGTACTGTGTCACGGGTGCAGGTAATCGTCAATGAAGTTCCCTTGTTACGTGATACTGTGTACTGTGTCACGGGTGCAGATACTCGTCAATGAAGTTCTCTTGTTACATGCCTACTATGTACTGCGTCACGGGTGCAGGTCATCGTCAATGAAGTTCCCTTGTTACGAGCTACTATGTACTATGTCACGGGTGCAGGTAATCGTCAATAAAGTTCCCTTGTTACGTGATACTATGTACTGTGTCACGGGTGCAGGTAATCGTCAAGGCAGTTCCCTTGTTACGAGCTACTATGTACTGTGTCACGAGTGCAGGTAATCGTCAATGAAGTTCCCTTGTTACGAGCTACTATGTACTGTGTCACGGGTGCAGGTAATCGTCAATGAAGTTCCCTTGTTACGAGCTACTATGTACTGTGTCACGAGTGCAGGTAATCGTCAAGGAAGTTCCCTTGTTACGAGCTACTATGTACTGTGTCATGAGTGCAGGTAATCGTCAAGGCAGTTCCCTTGTTACGAGCTACTATGTACTGTGTCACGAGTGCAGGTAATCGTCAAGGAAGTTCCCTTGTTACGAGCTACTACTACTGTGTCACGGGTGCAGATAGTCAATGAAGTTCCCTTGTTACGAGCTACTATGTACTGTGTCAAGAGTGCAGGTAATCGTCAAGGAAGTTCCCTTGTTACGAGCTACTATGTACTGTGTCACGGGTACAGATAGTCAATGAAGTTCCCTTGTTACGAGCTACTATGTACTGTGTCACGAGTGCAGGTAATCGTCAAGGCAGTTCCCTTGTTACGAGCTACTATGTACTGTGTCACGAGTGCAGGTAATCGTCAAGGAAGTTCTCTTGTTACGAGCTACTATGTACTGTGTCATGAGTGCAGGTAATCGTCAAGGCAGTTCCCTTGTTACGAGCTACTATGTACTGTGTCACGAGTGCAGGTAATCGTCAAGGAAGTTCCCTTGTTACGAGCTACTACTACTGTGTCACGGGTGCAGATAGTCAATGAAGTTCCCTTGTTACGAGCTACTATGTACTGTGTCACGAGTGCAGGTAATCGTCAAGGCAGTTCCCTTGTTACGAGCTACTATGTACTGTGTCATGAGTGCAGGTAATCGTCAATGAAGTTCCCTTGTTACGTGATACTGTGTACTGTGTCACGGGTGCAGATACTCGTCAATGAAGTTCTCTTGTTACATGCCTACTATGTACTGTGTCACGGGTGCAGGTCATCGTCAATGAAGTTCCCTTGTTACGAGCTACTATGTACTGTGTCATGAGTGCAGGTAATCGTCAAGGCAGTTCCCTTGTTACGAGCTACTATGTACTGTGTCACGAGTGCAGGTAATCGTCAAGGAAGTTCCCTTGTTACGAGCTACTATGTACTGTGTCACGAGTGCAGGTAATCGTCAATGAAGTTCCCTTGTTACGAGCTACTATGTACTGTGTCACGGGTGCAGGTAATCGTCAATGAAGTTCCCTTGTTACGTGATACTGTGTACTGTGTCACGGGTGCAGATACTCGTCAATGAAGTTCTCTTGTTACATGCCTACTATGTACTGTGTCACGGGTGCAGGTCATCGTCAATGAAGTTCCCTTGTTACGAGCTACTATGTACTATGTCACGGGTGCAGGTAATCGTCAATAAAGTTCCCTTGTTACGTGATACTATGTACTGTGTCACGGGTGCAGGTAATCGTCAAGGCAGTTCCCTTGTTACGTGCTACTATGTACTGTGTCACGGGTGCAGGTAATCGTCAATGAAGTTCCCTAGTTACGTGCTACTATGTACTGTGTCACGGGTGCAGGTCATCGTCAGTGAAGTTCCCTTGTTACGTGCTACTATGTACTGTGTCACGGGTGCAGGTCATCGTCAATGAAGTTCCCTTCCTACGTGCTACTATGTACTGTGTTACGGGTGCAGGTAATCGTCAAGGCAGTTCCCTTCCTACGTGCTAATTTGTACTGTGTCACGGGTGCAGATACTCGTCAATGAAGTTCCCTTCCTACGTGCTACTATGTACTGTGTCACGGGTGCAGGTAATCGTAAATGAAGTTCCCTTGTTACGTGCTACTATGTACTGTGTCACGGGTGCAGGTAATCGTCAATGAAGTTCCCTTGTTACGAGCTACTATGTACTGTGTCACGGGTGCAGGTAATCGTCAATGAAGTTCCCTTGTTACGAGCTACTATGTACTGTGTCACGGGTGCAGGTAATCGTCAATGAAGTTCCTTGTTACGAGCTACTATGTACTGTGTCACGGGTGCAGGTAATCGTCAATGAAGTTCCCTTGTTACGAGCTACTATGTACTGTGTCACGGGTGCAGGTAATCGTCAATGAAGTTCCCTTGTTACGTGATACTATATACTGTGTCACGGGTGCAGGTAATCGTCAATGAAGTTCCCTTGTTACGTGCTACTATGTACTGTGTCACGGGTGCAGGTAATCGTCAATGAAGTTCCCTTGTTACGAGCTACTATGTACTGTGTCACGGGTGCAGGTAATCGTCAATGAAGTTCCCTTGTTACGTGATACTATATACTGTGTCACGGGTGCAGGTAATCGTCAATGAAGTTCCCTTATTACGTGCTACTATGTACTGTGTCACGGGTGCAGGTCATCGTCAGTGAAGTTCCCTTGTTACGTGCTACTATGTACTGTGTCACGGGTGCAGGTCATCGTCAATGAAGTTCCCTTCCTACGTGATACTATATACTGTGTCACGGGTGCAGGTAATCGTCAATGAAGTTCCCTTGTTACGTGCTACTATGTACTGTGTCACGGGTGCAGGTTATCGTCAATGAAGTTCCCTTCCTACGTGCTACTATGTACTGTGTCACGGGTGCAGGTTATCGTCAATGAAGTTCCCTTCCTACGTGCTACTATGTACTGTGTCACGGGTGCAGGTAATCGTCAAGGCAGTTCCCTTCCTACGTGCTAATTTGTACTGTGTCACGGGTGCAGATACTCGTCAATGAAGTTCCCTTCCTACGTGCTGTTATGTACTGTGTCACGGGTTACAAGTCATCGTCAATGACGTTGCCTTCCTACGTGCTACTATGTACTGTATCAAGGGTCACAGGTCATCGTCAATGAAGTTCGCCCCCTACGTGCTACTAAAATAGTCTAACACTACAAGGAAGTGCATATAATAACTTATAAAACTGTGGTATGCAAAGATCTGAAATTTTTAACTTAGGTAAACAGAAGGAAGTCGGACAGCATGTGGTTTCGGATTTTAAAAAATCTATTTGAACATTTAGCTGGAAATTACACTTGACGTTATCTAGTGCCTTTTTAAAAACTATTTTGATTTAAGAACATAAAGACATATATTGTAATTGATTACCTAATGCATACAAAGGTTTATTATTATTTCACGGGCTTTGTTACTGTAAAATATTTATAAATTTCTTCCTTCTAGGCCAACTTCAAAACAATAATTAACGCAGCAAGCAGCTATCTCGCTGACGTGACGGAAGCGAGTGTATAAAATTATTTTTTAATTTAACTTAGGGCAAGGAAAGTGCTGCGTTCAGCGTACAATTAAAATTAAAGGATCATTTGAGGACCACTTGAGACTTAATTTGATGTTCAACATAAAAATGCTTTGTATTTTATTTTTGTTACAGCGAAAATCGCGTTACACAAAAAAAACTTCTGAAGTGTTTGTGACTTTTTGCACGCTTTGGCAATGAATAAGAAAGAGTGTAAAATATCAAATTACACTGAAACCCATTTTATTAGTTTTAATCAAAACTAGGTTGGAAATATTCTAAAAGACCTTTCTGACCTAACGTGTGAAAGCATTAAAAAATAAATATTTTGAGAGATCTAATGGCTCTAAGTAAAATTAATGTTAAAAAACTTTTTATATTCTGAATCGGTGTTACTTCTAGTTTCAGGCGCTGAAGTCACACTAAATAAATAGAAAATATATATTTTAGCTTTAAGGTTTTACCTCTTAACTACTATAAATAAATTTTATCGTTAACCGCTATAATTCTCCTGAGTTAGGACTGTTATCAAGACCACCAAATGGTGGTCGGTTACCCACAGACACGCGCGCAGATTTACAAAGACCCTCGGTTTTGTCTGTAGACACTAAAAACTAATTTTCAAACAACAATTTTGAGGCAGAAGTCGATCACAGTTTTACTGTTGTGAAAACAGCGGATGATTCTACGAGGAGGACAAAATTGTCCCGTTAAATGACCAGCACTTGTCTCTGTATTCAGAACATATTATTTAAATAAAGTGTTGCCAAAGTTTGAGTTATAATTTATTGGTCAGTATTGCCAATATTTGAGTGCCAAAATTAATAGCGCCCCTGAATAACTAAAGCAGAGCAGGTTATTTCATAGAAGCATTGTAACGATTCAATCACAAACTATCACGAAAGGTTTCCTCACTAACTAGAGACAACCTGAGGAGAATATTGAACTTCGTGACAGAAAACCTGGAATGTACCAGTCACAGAGCACCTACTTCTGAAGTGCGAAGCAAAGCGGAGAAGACTTTGATGATCTTCGGCCCTACAGACGTTGGTAGCTATGCGAAACAAGTTCTAATTCTCACAAATGACAAAACCGGATCGTCAATGGAATGAGAAGTGCACAAAAAGTGCTAAGGTGGTAACACCGCAAAAAACTTCCTAAAAACGTATTATTGCAATTATATCACGGAAAATATTACCAAAAGATTTCGAGTAAATAGAATAAAGAGGAAAGAAAAAACCAGTAAGCCAATATAATGAAGAAACTCTATATGCAAATTTGAAGCTAATACCGTTATGATTATTTGATGACTCGTAATCTTAACGCGCATAATAACGGGCGGCCCTCATGAAGTTAGTTTAGAGTTGGATTTACCGGAAACTTTGTTCGCCTTTGTTAGTGAATAATTTACTAATTCAAAATTGAAATAGAAGTTGTAGAATAAGTACTTAAATGTAGCCATAACTGTTGTAGGGAACTCCCGTTGCAAGAGCCATTCTGATAATGCACAAACCTTCGACGTTGAAATGAGAACCGATCCTGATAAACTGTAAACCATTCAGTAATAAATTATTGAGGGGTAGTTAAGAATTACACATTCCTACATTAGCAATTTTGATCTAAACTAACAAAATAACTTCATATAACTCTTAACAAAATCTGCCGTGCAGTTCTGAAATAACATTTTAACTTCTTTAATTCATGACTTTTTACCGTAATTTTTTTGAAATTTGTTTTCACTATAGCTATAAATGTTTCATAAAATATTTTTTTTTAAATCTGTTGGAATTAAAAAAATGAATTTGATGGTGATCATTGTTTATTTTCTTATTTTGAACGTTATTCTTAAGTTTAAAATACTAATTTATGCAGAGTTTATTGCTGATTATAATGGTGAAATTAGATTTTAAAATGTTTTGTAAAATAATGAAAACAATGTTAAAAATTCGCTTCAATCACATCAGCAAGACAGCTACGAGAAACACCATATGTTGTGTCCGTTACGTTTGGTTCGCTGAAATATATTCCCTAAACAATTTTCTACGCTTCTGTTAATTAAACAACATTACGCTTCTTCGATCGAAACACTTTCAAAAACATTTTCAGTAACTTTTTATGAAAATAAACGGAAAAGTTTGTTTTTGTTTGCTACATTAACATTGCTGATTCAAAATAAATATTTTTGAAAAACACAATGTAATTGAAATGGAAAAAGTCGGAAAAAAGAACAACACAAACTTTGAATGAATACTTACTTGAAGGTCTAAAATCTTTTGAATTTGTTCTCGTGTTCAGTTTTACAACATTTACAACATATTTAATGCGTCATGCTTAGTGAGGCGGCATTTCAGATGTAAAGCAATGAAGTTAAAAAGCTAGTTGTTTAACAACTAATGACAATTACATAATCGCTGCACGAAAAAATATCTCATACTTCTTCGGAAAAGTGCATAATATCAGAATGTTTAATTCCCAATTGTATTTGATAGTTTAAAATGCTAATTTATGCTGTTTTATGAAGTTAGTTGTTTAACAACTAATGACAATTACATAATCGCTGCACGAAAAAATATCTCATACGTCTTCGGAAAAGTGCATAATATCAGATTGTTTAATTCCCAATTGTATTTGATAGTTTAAAATGCTAATTTATGCTGTTTTATGAAGTTAGTTGTTTAACAACTAATGACAATTACATAATCGCTGCACGAAAAAATATCTCATACGTCTTCGGAAAAGTGCATAATATCAGATTGTTTAATTCCCAATTGTATTTTATAGTTTAAAATGCTAATTTATGCTGTTTTATGAAGTTAGTTGTTTAACAACTAATGACAATTACATAATCGCTGCACGAAAAAATATCTCATACTTCTTCGGAAAAGTGCATAATATCAGAATGTTTAATTCTCAATTGTATTTGATAGTTTAAAATGCTAATTTATGCTGTTTTATGCTGATTATATGCTGAATCAGATTTTCAAAGAGGTAAGAAATGACAACATTTTTATCTTTTTATGACAGTCATTTTGAAAACGTTGAATGGTCTCTACTGGATAAAAACTTGTTCAATCTGTTACTAAAATCGATTTTCGCACAAAGTCAAAGCACCCGTAAGTTTACCGCTCTGTGAGCTTGCGCATCTCAAGTTAACACTGATCCCCCATCTTCATTACTATAACTGGCATAAATTTTGAATGATAGCACTAAAAATGAAAATGCCACACACACACGCGCGCGCACACACACACACTGATCAGCTCGGCCCTCAATGCATGGACCCGCATTTTGGTCTAACAGTGATAGCCACATAATATTTTCCAATGGAGATTCACTAATAACTTTAATTAATTTTAATGAACGCTTCCAAGACAAGAAGCAGCCTAATGTAATAAAACGTAAGTTCATAATTCATAATTCATTGAATGCAGTGGATTTAATATTCGTCCAACAAAGTGCCTCATCAATCACGCGCCAGCGTTCCGAAACATCTTCAGAGTCGTTATCTTAGTTTCGCAAACTTTGTCTGGCTAAACGCCTCACGAGACGATAAGTTTGTTTTAACAATCTTTTTTGTTAATTATCTACAACTGTAATTAATTTTACATTAACGGCGCAACGAAAACATGCTTCTGAAGAAAGGTAAAATATCTTAGTCCTATTAATAATATTAATTTTACAACACGGTGTCACGGGTGAACCCTGTCAGTGCCACAAAAACTTCTGAACAACAGTTTATCAGAGACATTGGTCAGTCTGTTGTGACTTCATGTTCGCGAAATTCAGGATCGTTGGTTCGAGAATGGACATACCGCCGTTAGCTTTATTTTTTCTTTAAAATTGATCCCTCGTCCTCATTAGTCGCGCGAGCGCGAGCGCGCGCGCGCGTGTGTGTGTGTGTGTGTGCGCGCGCACGTGTTACTTACTTCTCTAGCACCTTCATATAATGAAAAATTAATAGTACTGGAAATATAAATCCAGTTGCGAAGAGTAAAATAGTCATACAATTGAAATTATTTGTAAACATTATATTCAAAATAGTATTTGGTTGTAAACTTAAAATTTGTGAAAACGTCTACGTACAAATGTTTCAAGCCAGTAAAGGATACGGTTAAATGCCGTAACTTCTCGCCTAGTGAGTAACTAATAAAACAAACATAACCTCTCACCCTTCCTCATGCATGCATCAGTGACTTGGGTTCAAGTTGGGCCATTTCTCACGGAAGTGTTTAAATAATATAGGCCTAGGCTGTAAGGCAGGCAGCGTGTGCACTGTGTAGTACAGTATTATAAGGACGAAAATATCCTATTATAAAGCATTTTGCTTTTTGTGTGAAAACAAACAGTAAAGAAGCAGTTAATGCTTTTAAATAGCGGCAAACAGCTGTTTCACACACTTGAAAACAAAATGTAGGCTATGTAATTTTTTTTTAATTTCTCCCAACTCATAACGTCTGTTTGCCTGTTCAGGTCAGACAGTAAAATGGAAAGATTTTCCTAAACTTCGCACACTTGCTTAGTCAGTGGCACAATTCAATAATCTTTTTTTCCAATTTATTTCTTACTTAAAGGGAAAACAATCAGTTTTTAGAAATCAATGTTTTTATTTTGAGATCTGTAATGTACACAGTAAAGAAGTTTTCATTTGGAAAGCAAGTAGTGATTGCTTCTTCAAGCTCATCTGTGTGTTTTAAAAATACAAAACTATTGTTTTTGAAATACGCATCCATTTCATGAAGGAGAGAAATGCCTCATGTAATCTCCATTTGAACCGCTTTTAAATAATTCATTGAAATCGTTATGCAATATCCAGAAAATAAATTTAAAACAACAAAACGACTCAGTTCTTACAGTGTACACTATAAAACAACAAAACGACCTTGCTGTTACAGTGCACACTATAAAACAACAAAACGACTCAGCTGTTACAGTGCACACTATAAAACAACAAAACGACCTAGCTGTTACAGTGCACACTATAAAACAACAAAACGACTCAGCTGTTACAGTGCACACTATAAAACAACAAAACGACTCAGCTGTTACAGTGCACACTATAAAACAACAAAACGACTCAGCTGTTACAGTGCACACTATAAAACAACAAAACGACTCAGCTGTTACAGTGCACACTATAAAACAACAAAACGACTCAGCTGTTACAGTGCACACTATAAAACAACAAAACGACTCAGCTGTTACAGTGCACACTATAAAACAACAAAACGACTCAGCTGTTACAGTGCACACTATAAAACAACAAAACGACTCAGCTGTTACAGTGCACACTATAAAACAACAAAACGACTCAGCTGTTACAGTGCACACTATAAAACAACAAAACGACTCAGCTGTTACAGTGCACACTATAAAACAACAAAACGACTCAGCTGTTACAGTGCACACTATAAAACAACAAAACGACTCAGCTGTTACAGTGCACACTATAAAACAACAAAACGACTCAGCTGTTACAGTGCACACTATAAAACAACAAAACGACTCAGCTGTTACAGTGCACACTATAAAACAACAAAACGACTCAGCTGTTACAGTGCACACTATAAAACAACAAAACGACTCAGCTGTTACAGTGCACACTATAAAACAACAAAACGACTCAGCTGTTACAGTGCACACTATAAAACAACAAAACGACTCAGCTGTTACAGTGCACACTATAAAACAACAAAACGACTCAGCTGTTACAGTGCACACTATTCAACAACAAAACTATACAAACTATAAAACAACAAAACGACTCAGCTGTTACAGTGCACACTATAAAACAACAAAACGACTCAGCTGTTACAGTGCACACTATAAAACAACAAAACGACTCAGCTGTTACAGTGCACACTATAAAACAACAAAACGACTCAGCTGTTACAGTGCACACTATTCAACAACAAAACGACCTAGCTGTTACAGTGCAACTATAAAACAACAAAACGACTCAGCTGTTACAGTGCACAATATAAAACAACAAAACGACTCAGCTGTTACAGTGCACACTATAAAACAACAAAACGACTCAGCTGTTACAGTGCACACTATAAAACAACAAAACGACTCAGCTGTTACAGTGCACACTATAAAACAACAAAACGACCTAGCTGTTACAGTGCACACTATAAAACAACAAAACGACTCAGCTGTTACAGTGCACACTATAAAACAACAAAACGACTCAGCTGTTACAATGCACACTGTAAAACGAGACTGTGACCTGACGTGTAGAAACTTCGCACTACACTGATTTATAGTCATTAATTAATAAATTGAGCATGCATATGAAAGCAACATATAAGGGCTTGTGGGAACAGTGTTTTAAAGTAAATAGTTGTGCTTTAATTATATCTAGGCAGAATTATTTCTTTTTTGTAAGTTTTTAAGAGAGTAATAATAAATTCCAGTCATTAAAAATATAGTTTGTTAATATTTTTATAAATTATTAGATATTTTCAGCGAATGTGTTAGCAGACAATGTGTCTACATGCTAAACATAGGGTCGCAGGTTCATGTTCAGTTACTACCGTTAGCCTTAATTAGGCCTATGTGATTTAAGTGTCACCTTTAATGAAATATCTTTGCCGAAGTGTCCTAAATCACAAACCGCCTGTTTTAATTGCAATAAATAACAGTGAATGGATTCTAATGAACACTATTAGTTTTACTAAAGTCCTGGCGACATTGATTTACAGAAGCCGTTGACAGATGGTGGCATTCGCTCCGCTCTTTCATCATATTTGCATATTGTATAGGCTGAGGGAAGGCATTAAGGATACGCTGTGTTCACAAGTATCGATTAAAATAATCCTGCACAAATACAAGAGGCAACAGAAATTAAAACAGATGACGATATTTTGACTTTACTTTCGAGATTTGATCCTTGATTTCGGATTCTTTTTAATCTAATTGAATACAATAGTGTTCCTAACTACCGTTAGCTTCTATTTTTAAAATATATCGTTTAATGATAGAATATTCATGTTATTATATGCGAATTTAAGTTGATAATAATAATATTAAAGCTGACATCATGGTAATATCAACAACACATAAATGGTGATATTGAGACGAACGCTAAAATCATTTAGATTTTTATTTACAGACGATACTAGAATACACTACAAATACATGGAAACCATTACATACATACATACATACATACATACATACATACATACGACCTCCAAGGACATACATACATACATACAAAAATATATATATATATATATATATATATATATATATATATATATATATATATATATATATATATATATATATATAGAGAGAGAGAGAGAGAGAGAGAGAGAGAGAGAGAGAGAGAGCCTCGGTGTCTTAGTGAAAACTCAATGGTCGATGTGATTAAAGCATCGGTCAGCCTGCTGCATTAACGCTGATCCCTCGTCCTCATTATGAATAAAAAAAAAGAAAGAACAGTGCATTAGGGCTGCACAACCCTAATGTATCACAAGTGCTAAATTTGATTTTTTTTTTTTAATGTTCGATTCAACTGATTTTTAAGTTACTGTACCGAATAGTTTTTTTTTAGTACATTGATTTTGCCGCCCCGTTCAGCCGTACTAAAGTGGGTCGGACCTTCACTCGTGCAGCGCTGCACAACTTCCTTACATGCTATGCTAACTTATAGCCTATAGCCTTTAGTGCACAAAAAGTTTCGCCGTGACGCACTTCAGACATAGGCTAAACATTCAGACAGACACTGAATGTAAAAGCCCTAATTTTTCTGGGTATCATGGAGTTTCACAAGTACCGACTGTATTCAATAAATAAACATTCTCGCATTTAACTTTCTAAACTCTCCAAACACAAACTAACAAAAAAAACTAGTAAATCTACATAATTTAAAAAAAATATGTCATCAGATTTTGCTCAATATTTGGTTGAAATACGATTATTCCAAGTTAGAATCGAATCAACGTGAAGGTGTTAAACACACACACACACACACACACACACACACACACACACACACACACACACACACACACACACACACACACACACACACACACACACACACAGATCTGGGTCTGGGTCTTACAATGATGGCAACTTTAATAACTCATTTTCCAATGGAAATTCCCTAGTAATGTAAATTATACAACAGTAACAGAACTAATAACGCTAACTTTGAGGTTAAGTTGTACAAAGTAAGCGGAGCAGAAATACACCAAGTTAAAAGAGGTTTGAACAGAAAGCGTTCATTGATCCGTTGCTCTGAAGTAGGCTACAGGTTCACTCCAGCAATGTTGGCGCTGTTATTTCGTACACAACCTTAAATTTGAAAAGAGAAACGCCCAAAAAAAACTTACGTTACATTACGAAAACGTATACAAACATAAGCCTGTCCTACATCCTCGAGTGTCACTTCAGAGTTTTCCTTCACGTTCGGATAAAAAACCAGACGCAATAGATAAAAATCTTTGTCGACGTATCATCTCCCACGCGCGTAACTGCCGAGTACAAGCTGAAGAGATACTTCAGTTCGGTCTTAGGGTGCACAAAGGGTTGGTTGTTCGAGGGTTAACAACGTTCTTGTGATAACATACGTTAATAGAACGCTCTACGCTGTGACAATACAAAGTGGGTTACTTAGGCGATTGTTTATTATAAAGGCACTGTGAAATGTACAACAGAACAGAACGCAATGCTGTGTGTTTAAGAAAAGCCAACTAGAATGTGTTACGAAGCAGAGTTAATGTGATTGATGTAGCAGTGGCAATGTTTTGTTTGAAACCACTTTAAAACATGTGTCCATTGTTTGTACAGTGCTCAGTGCTGCCGTCAAACATACGCCTATTAGTTTGGGCCATTCAGCTGTTCCGCTGATGTACTGCTACACAATGTCCAATAATATTTCTTTTTATATTAAAATCATACCCGACCCTGAAATAAAGTTGAAACATTAAATTTCTAAATGTAAACATTTATTGCAAGTGGTAAAATTGCACAAAATGTTTCACAAACCTTTGCCACACATTCCCTTGTCATTGTACTGTGTATTTGAACTTGCGCATTTCAAACTATAGGTTCGAGGCTGCAGTTACTGCCGTAGCCTAAGCTTTAATCTTTTCGTCAACACCGACCCCTTGTCTTACTTGCATAACACCCCTTGTCTTCCTCTTGTGTGACTGACATAAAGTATGAATTATAAAATTCATGTCACATTGTACAATATTTCATTTAATTTGAAAAATTAAAACTTTAAAAATAACTGTGTTCAGTATAATGATCTGCCTTCCCTAGCTTCGTCAATTCTACTTTCGTTGACGCGTTTCGCAGAACCTCCATCTTGAAAAACTGTATTTATACTGTGAGTATAGATATAGTTATTGAAGATGGAGGTTCTCCGAAACGCGTCAACGAAAGTAGAATTGACTGAACAAGTGATAATAATTCTAGCAGGAAGGCAGATCATTATACTGAACATAGTGATAATAATTCTAGCAGAAAAGAAGAAGAATATAAAAAGAGTTTAAAAATAATACGAAAGAGGTCAATGTGATATTTTTAATGTCATATCGTGTTACAAAATTTCAGCAGTGTCTGACAAAGGCAGATTTTTTAGGTTATCCTTCCTATTTGGATTGTACAAAGACGATAATCACACATATCGTGTGTGTGTGTGTGTGTGTGTGTGTGTGTGTGTGTGTGTGTGTGTGTGTGTGTGTGTGTGTGTGTGTGTGTGTGTGTGTGTGTGTGTGTGTGTGTGTGTGTGTGTGTGTGTGTGTGTGTGTGTGTGTGTGTGTGTGTGTGTGTGTGTGTGTGTGTGTGTGTGTGTGTAGCTATATTTGAGTGATGTCGGATATTTTCCTGTACCACATCAAACATTATTAGTTTATTTTACAACAGATCTTAAACAAAATTAATTTTAATAAACTATGAAGGAACCTACCAACAGGCAGAGCCATGGGGACCCCAAATTTTTTGACTTAATGTATTGAAAAAGAAATCTAGTTTATTTCATTCGTATAAAAACTAAAAAAATATTTTATAACAATTTCGTATTTTATATTTGTTTTTTAAATCGTACCTTACAAATTTTAAACAACTATAAATATGTTATTAAACTTAATGCATTGTTCTGCGCAGTAACTACTGTTGGTATAAAATATTTGTAATGTAAAAACAGGAAGAAAATTGAGGAAAACATGTACATAAGTTGTCGTTTGTTTAGACGCAAGGGGGTGTTAACGACTATCAGACAGGCATTATCCTCTACAACATAATCTCAACCCTATCGCGTTCTCACCGCTTCCTAAATACTTTTGACAGTTACTAGTAAATTACCCTCCGATATAAAAGGACCATTAAAGCGTACCAACTCATCTGAAATTAAACATTGGCGATATCTTCTTCCTATATTACGACGTATCCTTCGAAGCAAGCAAACCTGCCAAGTAACAATAGGATATAATTGGAGGCAGCCAGGGTAGAGAGGCACAGATTGCAACCTTGATATCGTTGCCCCTCCACAGAGAATTCAATTAATACAATGCCACAATAATATAATAGCTGTACAGTATCAGTGATCAGGAACCCTTTCAAGTTTTGTTAGTTACATGAGTTATTTTACTGTCACGGAAAATAACATCAGATTTACAATGCAGTATATTACTACTTTTCTTCTTCATAATAATGAATTGAAAAACCTCTCATTAGTGTTTTAGCATTCACAGAATTAATGCAGACAATCGAACATAGAGTGTGCTGAAAGTTGGCATTAATTCTAGTAATTAATAATAAAATGTATTATTGATAAGAATTTATTTATAAAGATATAAAACGGCATTCACAAAAAAAAATTATAAACCTCACATCTGTGCTTTAACATTCATCGAAATAATGCAGACAATCTAATATAAAGTGTACCAAAGTTTAGATTTCAACTTTTAGTAATCATACACACACGCGCGCGCGCGCACACACACACACACACTTTGACGAATCGAAACTGCTGAAGCTATCAGTGTGAAATTTAACCAGTAGTTTCATTTGTTAATGTCGAGAATCATTAAAAAGGGATTTTCTAAAATCCAACCCCTAAAGTTGTTAAAAGGAGGTATACATATTTTTACTGTAAAAATACTTGTTCCTATTTTCTTAAAATTAAACACAAAAATATACAAAAAAATAACGAAACACTATTTCACCATTTTCCACAATTCATTCCCTCATGGGTTTATAAAATGTTGGTGTGATATATTAATTGACATATTTTTATTGCAGATTTAATTATTCCAGCAGCGGACGTCAAATGGAAATTATTTAGTCTAACTGCCGTAAGATAGACAATAGCTGAAAGTTACCGTGGAGATATAAGAAAGAGAAGTAGGTTTAACCTATTTTTTCGTTTTCAAAAATCAAGAAATCCGGATTTATACATCGCTTTTAGTTAGAAATACTCTCATTCATTGTTTCTAAATATTCCATCAGGAAGTAACAATTATAGAAACAGAATCAGCGTCATTTACTGTAGATGAAACACAGTTCTTGGATAAAGGATATTGTTTTTCAGAAAAATCAAAATAGTTGAAAGGGTCATCAACAATTTATACAGTATATACAAAAAAAAACAATAAATAGGTTAAGTACAGAAACGCAACAAACAGCTGTCTCGCTGGTGTGCTAGAAGCGAAATTTTAAAAGTATTTTTCTATCTTACCGCTTCTGATTTTCTTATCACAATACGTTATATCTGCATACCTTTGAAACTTTCAGAAAATACAAAAATTAAACCCTACCGGGGTAAAAAAAACTTTTTAATTTTAAGGTTAAATTGCATTTCTAATGTATGCAATTTTAAAGTTGATTACAGCAGTAAATCAAATTTTCAAAAACGTTTAAGACACAGAAGTCAAGATTTTTTTAAAATTTGTAATGATCGTCAATTTTAAACTGTTGAACAAATATGGTTGGTTAACGAATTTGTCTAAGCTATTACCATAATCGATTTTGTGCCAAGTTTGAATAAAATCGGACGAAAGTAACGAGCGTGAGTGTGCTGACACACTATAAATACACATTTCACATTATCTAATTTTCCCATTGCCTCACTTTTTCATTTTCATATTTTCCTTTCTTGCTTCCTCATTTTTCCTGTTTCACTTACACACTTCCTCACCAAGAGATATATATATATATATATATATATATATATATATATATATATATATATATATATATATAAATATATATTTTGGTAATTATATATATATATATATATAATTACAGCCGCCTCGGTGGTCTAGCGGATAGTGTACTAGGTTTTCACCCGAGGACCCGGGTTCGATTCTCGGCGAGGGCTTGGCATTTTCATACGCTATACATCATTCCATCGTCTGCATTAGCCCAAGTGTGCACAATAGTCGGACGTTAAATACCAAAAAAAAAATATATATATATATAATTACCAAAAAATATGTTTATATTTTTATATAGGCTAAATATTTTTATATATTTTATATATATTTTTCTATATTTTTATATTATATATATATATATATATATATATATACAGAGGGGGAGAGACAGACAGATATATAGACAGATAGATAGATAGATGAACAGACAGATAATAGGTAGATAGATAGACGGATAGACTGAGATAGATAGATAGATAGATAGATACATAGATTAGATAGATAGATAAATATATGAAATGTATACAAAAGTTATATATATATATATATGCATAAAAGCTTTAACACCCATCAAAAATTATCTGTAGGTCAGGATAGGTGCTCGTTTCAAGATCTCAGGTATGGGCCTTATAATGGCTGCTTCAATTGTTCATTTTCCAATGGATATTCATTAATACATTTTGAACTTACGTCGGCCAGGGTCTAGTTATATCCAACACACGATCATGCAAAGTTAAACAAAACATGCACATTAATGTATTCTGTACAAATATGCTTATGAATAATGTGTCTACTACTGCGACAAATGCGTCATTTGCATGATATACGAATAGCATGACACAAGTGTATGGGCACATTAAACCGTTGTCGCTGGCTGAGACAGGAACTAATATCTTGCAATAGGCTCACACGCATATTGTACAGTTTTGTAATGAGGTTCATTACTTGCTTCCACTGGTAATTTATTAAACCCATACAGTATTTGAAACACTCGATATATTTACGTTCGGATGT
This sequence comes from Callitettix versicolor, assembly GCA_022606455.1. Taxonomy (NCBI): domain Eukaryota; kingdom Metazoa; phylum Arthropoda; class Insecta; order Hemiptera; family Cercopidae; genus Callitettix; species Callitettix versicolor. The sequence continues at coordinate 34,757,545 of CM040189.1, read as the reverse complement.
GAAATCATTAGCACAGTAGTAACATAAGATCCTTTTCACATGGAATATTACACCTGTCACCTGTAGAACGATTTCCCGTCAAAATGTTCACAATGTGTGTGTGTGTGTGTGTGTGTGTGTGTGTGTGTGTGTGTGTGTGTGTGTGTGTGTGTGTGTGTTGCAACATTACTTGGGTAATCCATACGGGTAGCGTTCATCTTCTTCCCACCGCCACATACAAAGCAATAAGAGATAGTGCACTGATCACCTTCAACTCCCACAACACCGGCGCTCACTTATATTTAGTGAGTGTTTACCTGCTGCTGGTGACGTTCTATTTCTCTGGTTCGGTTCTTATAGGATAACCAAGCAATAAACCTGGCGATTCAAATTACCTTAGTCACTACACCTCGTGCTGGACGATAGATAGGCCTACATAATATTTGGATATTTTCTTTCTAATTACCCAAACGCTATAATATATCAACATCTAGGGTTCTTTTAGCAGATTATTTTCAAGATTTAATTGGTTTTTAATTAATGCTCAAATTTTGCGCTGGTATATAAAATTATTTAAATAAGAGATTCTCTTATATTCAACAACTCAGAAACACACAATTTAGTCAGGCGTTTAATGTTTTATGGCTCGCGCATTTAACAAGAAATCATTGTTAAATCACGGGTACTCATCTAACTGACACCTTTAATACGTTGACTAAAGTTTAAACAGAGCTTAGAAGTGGCAATTATTAATCTGTTTACAATCTAAACCCAACAACGTAATACTAAGTCCATAACGTAATATTAAACATCGCTTATATTAATTATGTATCGCTCAGTCTGTCTGTCGGACTAAAGCCTAATCAGACCAACTAATTGAGGCGGAAGAGTAGTGTTCAGATAACTTTAAACGAAAAGAACAAAGTAACGGGATAATTTTATTTTGAGATACACAATGCTACGTTATAAGTTTTAAGGAACAACGAGTAACACAAAAAGCTAACTAAGTATAAGCACAGATTTTATTACAGAAATTATGCCAACACCCTCTATTGAATAACAACATTAATAAATGCTTGAAATGTTAAAAGTATAGGGTCGGTTATTGTTTCATATAATATCAGTCTACCGTGTTAAAGCTGAACAGATGTTTAGCCTTGCGTCGAGGGGTGGGCTAATGTGTCTTTAGGCTTACTTAATGCATCCTTAACCTAGTGTATTATATTTACTGCTACTAATACCGCAGAAACCTTTTTTTTTACTAAATGTAGGACTCTTTTCAGATCTGTGTAGCCTCTATATGTTATCGATAAGGGGAAGAACTACAAAGAGAAATAGCATCTGATATGTCAATACACAATTAAATCTGCATGATCGTAAGTGTCCATAGACATCTCTTTATACTGTATAAGTGACTTGTATAGTTGTGTATATGTATAGACTTGTAAGCGTCATGTCAATACACAATCAAATATACATTATCGTTAATAGGCAGCTCTTTATTCTGTATGAGTGACCTGTATACTTTTATAGTGACTTATATAAGACGTAAGAACGTAAATGTGCCATGCAAGTATGATCATGCAAGATTACATTCATTATTTAGGTTTCATCAAGGCCTGACATGTCACTTTACACACCTGCTGGGAGCTAGATAGGTCATAGTCTAATGTAACTTGAGTCATCAATAACCGAACGTCCGATTGTAAAAACATCAATGCATCAATGCATCAATACTTCCATCAATACGATAAGTTAATGGCTTGTGAAACTGTGAAACAGCAACAATAAGCTAAGGGAGTTGACACCTAGGCTCAATCTGCCGAGACGAATAGTATTTGTTAAACAATGTTTTGTGTCAAACAAAAATCGCAATCAATGTATTTAGCACTCTTCTGTTTTATACGGCTCACCACGGCAACCAATCACTAAGCTGTGCTATAATAGAGTAATATTAATACTATAGTAGTAATAATAATGATAACGATGATGATGATTATGATGATGGTAATGATAACGATAACAGCAAAACGGCGGCAATAACCACTACAATAACAACAGCAAAAAACAACAATAACAACATCAGCAACAAAAACAACAACAAACAACAACAGCAGCAGCAACAACAACAATAACAACACCAAAACAAAACAATAACAATAACACCCACAACCACAACAGCAGCAACAAAAACAACAACATCAAGAACAAAACAATAACAACAACAACAACAACACAACAACAACAACAACAACCACAACAACAACAACCACAATAATAACATCAATAACAACCACAACAACAACAACAACAACCACAATAATAACATCAATAACAACCACAACAACAACAACAACAACCACAGCAGCAGTAGCAACAAAAACTACATAAAAAACAAAGCAATAACAACAAACATTATTATTACTATTATATTAGCAAAGTAATAGAAATAAAAAATTGTCTAAGTCCACTAAAAGTACAAAAAATTAGTTTCAAGGCAATCTGGGTTCATTTTCGTATATTCAATGAAATTCAAAATGTTAATTTGTGCAGATTTTAACATCTGGTTATGATGAATTGGAATTTTGGAAAAAGTATAAGGTAAAAAATGTGTGTGTGTGTGTGTGTGTGTGTGTGTGTGTGCGCGCGCGTGCGTGTGTGCGTGTGCGTGTGTGAGTGCGTGCGTATGTATTCGCACTCTTACGCTCGCAATTTTGGCCCAATTTGAAAAAACGTGGCAAGAAAATTTCTTTTAGTAACGACAAGATCGTTACTTACAAAAATCTGATCTACAGTTTCAAAACGAAAGCCAATTTAAAATCGTAATTTTTTACGTTACATTTTTTTTAAATCGGATCTTATCATCATGTTATCAACCCATTTACATTAAGGCGACATTACATTAGCCTGATTAGCATTTCAGATATTTAAATTTCGTTGCATACACGAAAATGTACCCCAAGGGCAGTGAAATACACTCTACCCAAAGCCGTCATACAAAATTTAAACAAGTCCATAAAATCACTCTATAAAGTGTAGGTCTCTCCTCTCTGCATTAAATATGCCTGACAGACTCACGTAGACACGTGCTTTGCTGAGCACAGAGCACCAAGCACCAAGCAGCTGATAGATGAATACATACAAACAGTCCCTTAGCGGCTCATTGTCGCATGTTTGTACTGTACTGCTTCTCCCAGCTTCCATATGTTACAAGGCACGTGGCAAAGTTCTTGATTGGTCACGTGATCTAACCTAACCTCATGAGAGCTGAACTTTTATAATGATGATCTGTTTGTACAAAAATTTTACAGGCCGAAAGTTTCACTAAACGTTGTGCTAAAAGTTTCACTCGAACAGAATGCTTTACATTTTCATATTTTCTTCAAATTCAAATTTTGTTACTTACACTTTTTCATACAATAGGCTAACAGCTATCTCGCTAACGTGACTCAGGCCTGAGACCTTGAAACGAGCGGCGGTCCTAACCTCAAGATTACCTTTTTTAGAAGGCATTGAAATGTGTGTGTGTGTGTGTGTGTGCGCGTGTTTTAACATTTTCACGTTTGAAATTGTTGGCCAATTTTGAATGAAACTTGGCAAAAGAAAATCGAATTTGGCAATAACTTGAAAAAGTTCTTATCCAGCCTAAAACGTTTAACAGTTTCAAAATAAATTTTTTTGTACGGCAATTTCAAATTGCAAAATACTAGTAACTTTTTATCTTACAGGTTTTTGAAAATCTGACTTCCCTATTTTAGTGAGCATTAAAATCTGCAAAAATTACATTTTAAATTTTCAAATTATATTGTAAATAAAATTTCAACAGTGTTTGTAAATAAAAAAAATTAAATTTTGCTTCCACATGTCAGTATGAATGTTGCGTTAATCGGTAGAATATTTTCAATAAGAAAAACTAAACAATAATACAATTTATTATATGGTAACCCAACTGTGTTTAAATGCAAAAAATAAATAACTAAATAATAAACTCAAAAGTGTTTTCAATTTATTTTGTGTAGCTTTATTTCATTTTTTTTTAAATACTTTGCATTTACCTAATTATATATCTTTTGTTGTTAAACTCGTCTCCTTTACATCAGTCAGAACATTAAAGACATAACTTTATGTCAGTCACAATAATAAAGATATAACTTTGCGTCAATCACAATAATTAAGGCGTAACTTTACGTCGATCAGCTAATAAAGATATAACTTCAATCATAATAAGTCAATTACAATAATCAAGGCATAACTTTACGTCAATCAGCTAATAAAGACATAACTTCAATCATAATACGTCAATCACAATAATCAAGGCGTAACTTTACGTCAATCAGCTAATAAAGACATAACTTCAATCATAATACGTCAATCACAATAATCAAGGCGTAACTTTACGTCAATCAGCTAATAAAGACATAACTTCAATCAGAATACGTTAATTACAATAATCAAGGCGTAACTTTACGTCAATCAGCTAATAAAGACATAACTTCAATCATAATACGTCAATTACAATAATCAAGGCATAACTTTACGTCAATCAGCTAATAAAGACATAACTTCAATCATAATACGTCAATCACAATAATCAAGGCGTAACTTTACGTCAATCAGCTAATAAAGACATAACTTCAATCATAATACGTCAATCACAATAATCAAGGCGTAACTTTACGTCAATCAGTTAATAAAGACATAACTTCAATCATAATACGTCAATCACAATAATCAAGGCGTAACTTTACGTCAATCAGCTAATAAAGACATAACTTCAATCAGAATACGTCAATCAGAATAATCAAGGCGTAACTTTACGTCAGTCAGGAAGACGTGACTTTACGACAATCACAATAACAAAAACTTAACTTTACGTGAATTAGAATAATAACGACGTAACTTTACGTCAGGTAGACTAGCAAAGTCGTAAATTTACGTCTGTTAGAATAATAATAAAGACGTAACATTATGTATCAGACAAATAAAGACGTGACGCACAAAAAAAACAATAAGTCATATTTGTAGTGGCCTCCACTATTCTACTGACTGGTCACAGAAAAATGAATACAGTACACAGGGTACTCATGTAAACACATTAGTGTAGGTTTGCACATCCAGCACTAGGTTGCGCCACTGTAGGAACACATCTAACAGTATTACTGTGTTGCCTACATTTGTGGTACGAACAGAAGAGTAACATGAAATAATTGGCAACACTGCTCGCACAATTTGGCATATGACGTTGAGAATCTGTTTTAAAATCTGCATTGTAACTCACCAATACAGGCAAGCATTGTGATAAAGTGCGGGGGATGTTCTTCCAGCTAGAGAAGTCCATAGGCTAAACGTTGCAACAGAACCTGCGCCGAGGGAACAAACTTTACAAAATCTATTAAAACTTTTTCTGCGTTTAATACGATACGTGCTTTGCCCTTGCCGCCATTATTCTGTCATATCAACACTGGGCGTCAGTATAACTAGTTGTAGTTTAAAATGATCGCAATAAAAATAAATTCAGTAAAAGTTTTTACATGACAATAAGAACGAGCCATCTAAGAATTCATTCATGTTAAATAGTGCAAAATAAATGCACAAACTATCTCTCGATCAATTAATGCATCCAAAAACAAGTACTGTTTATTTATAGCTCTGAAGTTCTAATTCGTGAATCACTGGGGAAAATTGGCAATGAGCAGAATCTTTATCAAACTCGACTAATCATATAACCTGACTTTCATATTTAAAGCAGCGTATCAAATTGTAAGAAGTTAACCGCAGACGCATATGTCTCGCAACATGATGGAAGTGAATCCAAACTATTTTTTTCTATTTTAAGCTTTATTTGTAACTATGTTTAACAATCAGAAACAGCATTAAAATATGCATATATTAGCATTTTAAATAATCAAATTGCTTTCAAAATACACTAATGAACCCTGACCGTAGGCCCTTAGGCTACATGTATAACGTGTCGTACCAATCAAACAGCCTTAATTCAGTTTATTAGCCTTAATTTAGAAGCAGAAATTACTTTGGATAATTAAGCTTTTAGTTTTTAAATAATTGATGAATCCAAAAAAAAATATTAAAAATTAACGAAAACCTTATTTATTTAATAATTCTGCTGTATGAATGACATACAGATCAAAGAGAAAAATCCTATAATCTTTGTAAAATTAACAAGTAAAATAATAATATGAAATATAGGCTACTTAAAATTTGGGAAATTACTAACAATTTTCTATTCATAAATAAACTAATGTAAAGATCCCCTTGGGAAGATCCAGACCAGTTGGTATAATATACACACACACACACACACACACACACACACACACACATACAGACCATATATATATATATATATACATATATATATATATATATATATATATATATATATATATATATATATATATATTACACTGCTGACGACCGCACTCAAAATGTAATCTAGAGGTCATGAACAATGCCTGGTGTGGGTTTTACCATGATAACTTTCCATTAGCTTATTGTCCAAAAACATTTGCAAATAAAATACAGTAGCCTATATCTTATATTATTATTTTACTTGTTAATTTTACAAACATTATGATGATTATTGGTTTTCTCTTTGATCTGTATGTCATTCATACAGCAGAATTATTAAATAAATAAGGTTTTCGTTAATTTTTAATATTTTCTTGGAGTTAAAAAATTATTTATAAACTTAATTATCCAAAGTAACGATCACGTAAATACTTTAGTTTTATATTTATATTATAGGATTGCACTATGAACCTCAAAAATCCTTGAAAGAAAGTATGAAAACTGAAAGACACTTGTGAAATATTGCAACCGAACTGACGCACACAAAGGCGAGAGAGATGTATCCGACAGAACGGAAAGAAGGATGCTTCCCTACAACAAGAGGCAGGTACCCGATGGGGCTGCAAACATTGCCCCGAGAACTTCAAATATTTACTGTAGCCTGATAACCTTGCACTGTACATTATCTGTGCGCCCAATCCTACGTAGTGCCAAAACATTACACAAACTTTCTCACATTCAATTATTTCTCCGAAAAATGATTAATAACAAATAGTTTGGTCACGTGATGCTATTTAATGTTGTAATAGCGGAGAAAATAGTTCTCATTAATTCAACTTAAAGTCTTAACGGCCTTAAAAAACGTGTCTTTAAGTAATAAGTCTATGTCTTGCTCCAATGTTATGCGGAAACGCAGTGAATTCATAAAAAAAGGCTCTTATTCTGGGTGCGGTAATTCTCTTATCCTTTACTATAAGTTTTTAAAACACAGACTACAAATATTGGAAATGATGAACTGCAAACATTTTCTAATTTTAAAAGTCTTCCTTACGTTTTACTGAGTCAATTATTACTGATTTCCATTGGTAAATGAGTTATTGGAGGAGCTAACTTGTTAAAACTTAGACCATTCTTAACATATATATATATATATAGGTTTAATATATATATATATATAAATATATGCAATTATTGCAGAAAAATGGTGTTTTTTCTGCAATAAAAATTTAGAAAATATTTTAAGTTTTACTAATAAAGTATTCAATATCCTACAAGCAGTTCTTTAATTACAACATTGGTTATAAAATTAATTGTCATTAAAATACAAAAAAAATAACGAATAATTTATCTCAGGGTGGTTCTTTCGTACAGCAAGCAAATGGGAACTAAGCAAGTTATTGATATCGTTCATTTTAACTTATTACGAAAAAAGATTACAATTTTAATTGCCAATATTGTTATTGAGAGGAGTGTGTGTGTGTGTGTGTGTGTGCGCGCGCGCTTGCGTGTGTGTGTGCGTGTGTGTATATATATGTATATACACACGTGTGTGTGTGTGTGTGTGTGCGCGCGCGCACATTAAATCTGTACGTTAATTGAATGTGTAAACGGAATAATTACGTTGATTACAATAAGGAAATCAAATCGTTTAAAGTGTAAGATAAGTGATTTCACAGCTGTTTATTTTCACAGCGGAAGCTTTATGTTCGTATTTCTGTGGATTAGATGGTATTGACGTTATTCTATATTTTGAAAATTTGTTTCCATCTCGTCAGTTAAATAGCCGGGAGCCGCATTCATTTAATTCATAATGTTGACGTTGTACTACTGTTTGTTTAGTTTAACCTGTGCGCCGTAAATTCGACCTGACAAAACCACTTACTATCGGTGTTTACAGACAATAATGTATTAAATTTCTAAGTCTTACTGTACGAACAATACCTATACATCCATTAGCTTATTGGTAACGGTTAGGTTAGGTTTCGGAATTGAAGTTTAACCCGCAGATTTAACAGTGTAATTGAAAGGAACATTTTTAGTTTTCTTAATATAGGAAATACGATAATAGTACGATGATGATAAAATTAAAGAGACAAGCACATGCTTAAAAACATGTACCAGTAAGCGTTTTGTGTCTTGCCCTTGTAAATTAGTACTACATCAAGTAAATATAATGCAATACTCATACGTACTATAACTTACATACAAACACGAAGAACTAATCAGCTGACTTCCGTGCACACATTCACTCATATCATATCGCTGCGAATGTACCATACGATTTAAATATTCTTTTTCAAACTATTTATGCGCGAATATAAGAATTAGTTTCGCATCGTATTCTACATATTTTAACCTCACTGAAAAATATCAACAGGTATGAAAAACTTTCTAAAAGTATTGTTTAAAATACGGTTTCTTTGAGGTCCTCAAATTTAAAAAATGTGCATTATACAGAAAAATCATGAATCATGGATTGATGCTTTTTATTCCAAAATAGATATCAAGTTTTTTTAATATTTTTCTGACCTAACATGTCAAAATTAGTGGACACGAAAACTTGAAGTTTTGAGAAGGTCAGGCAGCTTTTTATAAACTACATATTGTTATATTTGGAATTAGAATCACTTCTACTTTCAAGTGAAACTCCATTCAGATATACAATTTTTTAAATTTTCCTAAAGATTTTACACTTAGGCCTAAATATTTGTTGTCTTCAAGCCATACATTTTCCCTGTGTTTGGACCGACCACTTACGCCACAAATTTTATAGTGATCGATTAAATCGTCCACGAGTAAGGGGTTGTTACAGACAGACAGACGGACAGAGTACACATGCGCGAATTTATAAGGATCCATTATTACAGCTATGAACCCCAAAAATCGGATTTCACATTTTGATTGATTAAGTCGAAACTTTACTTGGTTGTTTGTCTATCTGCGAATATGTTTATATTCACTTACAGAGATACTTAATGCTATTTAGATTTTTTTCAATAAAAGAGCGTTTCTTTCTATTTAAAATACAATAAATCCATTAAATTTTATGCCCCATATGTTTTTATTTTAATCAGTTTACCATTGCACGCTCGTTGTTGGGCGGTACACACAAGGCAGCGCTTGTATGCCTGCTTGACCCAGCTAGGGCTACATAATGCACAATGCCTAGAGGCGGCAGGCCTACTTCACACTGTCACTAACATCTATTACGCACGCGCCTGCAATTAGGCGCACACGGCTCGGCATCCGTCTAATATTAACAATAACACTATTTACCCAACAAATTGTTCATAAAGCATTTATTATTGGCCTCTTATTACATATTCGCTTCTAATCCTAGTGAAACCCGTGCAGAACAATAACCTCGTTGTACCTCGAATTTGCGCCATCTTTTACACCAAAATAACCTGTCTAAAGGAGAGTTAAATATGTATTCTGATTGGTTAATTCAAAATGACAATGACAGAACGCTTATTTTTATTACAAGGACATTAAAGGAAGGATATTGTAGGTTGTATAGTCGCTGTAAATATACCTACCTGTAAATATATCTAAACCTACCTGTAAAATATATCTACACTGTAAATATGTCGTATTGAAAAATTTTTGCCCGATTTACTTATAATTTAAAAATATAAGTATAAAAATATAAATTTCTTTTTTTTTACACAAAAGAAATTCTTTTTAAAACCGTTCTATCAATGTGTATTACAGCACTTGCAAGAACATTTAAATAATTCGAAACATATCAAGGAATCCGCTTGTATTACTATGTTCCAAATCTATGAATTGTGATTTCAGTAATGTATTTGCAATCATTTCAACATTTCTCCGGAACAATTATTAATTATGACTATTAAATTTTGCAGCTGGTAACTCATTTTAATAGGTTATGACGAGTATAAAATCACAGCCGATATTTAACAATGATTCAAATAACCCGGTTATGTGGAATTATTGAAACTGGGGTAATTGATTAGCAACAATAAAATAATTAGTACTAATTTTGATTCAAACATTAAACCGGTGCTTTCAGTTATAATATTGTAAACGGAATTCTTTTTTTTAACTATAGTTTTATTTATGAACGTATCTCTTCATCATTCTCAACACATTTACAGATTGCTTACACATTCTTTTTGTTTTCAACTAAACTGTTTCAGTCGGTAAACAGGCGCTGCTTCTGTGTTACACTCGTCGAACTTTAAAACTGCTGTAACGTAACGAAGAGTGAACCGTTAGCTGGCTAAACTTTAAATTACAAGATTGAGTGCTGACTCATCAATGCTTACATAAGGTAGTTGTTACAGTCTTTAAAAGCATAATTGTATCTTAATCAATCAGCTGATTTTATAAAGCAGCTGTTTCTTTGTTTCAACGATTGTGGTAAAATTGTTTTCCCAGTACTCCATAAAGAATGTAATCATAAAGGTTCTTTAAGGAAGACTTAAATAAAAAAATATCGCAAATGCCCTAAAGAACGCAAATGCCTTGTAGAGACACACTTTACTTTATGAGAGGGGAAACGAATGTTTTTAATAACCCAACTCAAATAAGATCACTTAAACAAAACGGTGCAGTTCAAGTTATTTGCTGACGTCTTCCAGATCTTCAGAACACTCGGCACTCTCCAGGACCTGACAAGGTCACCGTTTCTTTTCATAACGTCATGCTTTGTTATTTAGCATTATTTTACAATAAAGTTAGATACTGTGATAATACTTTTGAAAAGTGAATTAATTGTTATGACTATTATTATTTTGTTTACGTTACACTTTATATTATATCGCAGTTACAGTTAAATTAAACTGTTGTTTGATTGAATTCCAACAGAATTAATTAAATGTGTTCTAAATATAATGTTAGTTTTATTGCAATAACATCAACCGCATGTGATTAATAAATAGAAGTGAAATAAACGTTTTTGATCTGAATTATCTGGTCATGAGTCTATCCGTCTGATGAGTATCGGATCTTTTACTTCTTTGTTTATTGACATATCAGCATATCTGGACCGTGTTGTCAGCAGAGTTTAAGCACGGATGTGATCCGTCGAGAATTGGTTCACCAAATGAACCGGTTCAGTATGCTAGTTAGGCCATCTGAGCGAGATCACTGAACCGGTTGGTTTATTGTTACTAATTCTTACGACTCCATTGAGAAATGTCTATGAATACAAGCCTACCAACCTGTAAACGATTGTTTTCTGCTTTGAAAAAGAGAGAAAGGGTAAGTAAGGTTCTGCATAAGAACACCAATCCCTTTTTTTGTTTTCAATGTTTTATGCTCGCAAACACTTAGTTTAATTGTCAGACCCATTAACTATCAAACCCATTAGAATCATTGAGCTCACATTGATAAAGAATAAGAAGAAATCCATCGGGTAAAAGCACAGGACAACTTCGAAGTAGGAGAAAATAAACTAGATGACAGCGGTTGTTCCAGGAAAAAATAATTGTGATTTCACTACTGAAGATAGGCAAATAATCTTGGGATTGAAATACTCAGAGTGAAGAAATTCTGTTGAAAAAAGAAGGAAATTGAAAGTTAACGTAGCCTGTAGTTGGCTGTATTTGTACATCCTAAACATGCAAGTACTGTTTGAAGGAAGTTATTGTTTAACAGTATATTACTTGTAACAGAAATGCAATAACATTAATAAAACGGTGTTTTTAATTAATAAGCAAATTGTTTTCCTAACGATAGTCTCAAAACATCTCTACTTCAACAGTAATTGAGTTCGAAAATCTGTAGAGAAAAATTTTGAATTATTAGTAACGCTTTTTGTGGTTTAAGACTTGATCCGCAGTGCGTGTGTACTCCCGTATGCTAGTATAAAGTGGATCAGGAAGTGAAGTGAGCAAGTAAGGAAACACTTAATAGCGCTCGCTCTGGTGTTCCTATGTTCCTAGAGAGTCCGCCTTGCTGCACAATGAAGTGAAGTTATTGTGAAATATTTAGTGGGTCTACTTCAACACAATACCCTACAGGCCCTTTGCTCAAAATACGTTTATGATAATTTAATCCTTCACTCTACTTCATTTCTGACTTTCCAGCTTCAAATTTATTCTTAAACTTAGTCCTTATAACATGTAAGAATAAATACTATAATATCAGCACGCAGCTGTCTCGCTTACGTGATAAAAGTGAAAGAAGTAATGAAGCTACAAAAAACTAATTTTTTTTAATACAGACATATGTGTAATTTATGATAAGGATACTAAAATTATGCATACAAATTGTAAATACACTGCACATGGATAATTTTAATAGATAACTATATAACACGGAACAGAA
>CM040189.1:34489960-34737460 GCA_022606455.1 Callitettix versicolor | reverse complement strand
TGCATAGAGTTATGAATTTTTAAAGATTTCAAAAACAGCCATTTTGAAACGTTTTGAAGAATTTCGCAGTAGTAACTAGTTAAAGAAACTGTCCAAGTTATTAGCAAAATCGATTTTTGTAATGAGGTTTGAATCAAATCGCATTAAAATTGCGAACATTTGCGTCCTAAAATTTCTCTCTCTCTCTCTCTCTCTCTCTATATATATATATATATATATATATATATATATATATATATATAAAACAACCCTTAAAACGTGATTAGCAGATCAACTCATGTTAAGGTTTCGGCTATGGTTCTTACCACGATGGCAGTTTTAGTAACTGATTTTTTAATTTAAATTCGCTAATTAAACTTAAGAATGTGTGTGTTTAATTTCGCTTTACCTAACCTGAACATGTTGTCGGCAGAACAAATAAAGTCCAGTCAGCACTGGAGACACGCACGCACGCACACACGCAAGCACACCGCTGCTCTGTTAAACACTAAATACCGTGAATGTGCCCCCATACAACTGGTGGACCCTTTGTGTTGCTTTTACAATTTGTCATTGGACGCAGTTTTTGTGCATGTTTCTATAATTTTGCGGTCGTAACATGATTGTGTTGTGTTGGCTCTTTAACGCTCGGGGTGCGAAGAGGCACTCGAGTGAAGCACTTCCCAGGAGAGGTCGTCTTAGAATTGGATAAAATAAATATTTTAAGTGGAACAAAGAGTTCTTGAAGTTTTCGCGCGTTTGACTGAGTGATAACGGCTTAATAATTTTAGAAAATTGAAAATTTTTATGTATTAAGATCTGAATACTAACAAATACGCGACCATTCCACAAACATTCACACAAGCCTATTACAAATAAAACCTGAAATCACATGAATGTCGGTTCAGGAAGTATCGAAATAAAACCAGATTTTGTAAATAGGCCAAGAAGATTTAAATTTTGGGTGCATCGAAGTTTTTGTTTACCAAAGACAATTTTTGTACAAAGTTTGATATAAATCAGGCCAACATTGCGAACAATAGAGTACTTGTGCACTCATCACACACACACACACACACACACACACACACACACACACACACACACACACACACAAATTTAACGCTTCCGATATTAAAGATAAAGATAGATGCTAATCTCATAGTCCCAGATCTGGGTCACACTAAGATGGCAACATAATTGAAATACACAATAAGCACACTGTGTGATTCGATTTAAATGCCATTTCCGTGCGATAACCGACTTAAGCGCAGAACCAGTCTTTCTTGTTCCACATTATAGTCAAGTGAATATATAACAAATAACTTCAATAAATCGAACGTATAGTCTCCATAAATATGTCGCATGTCCTCAGTGCCCTTTTGTTTGATTTATTTAATCACTTGTACATTTAATAGAATGTAAAATCCGTTATTGTGGCACTGAAGGGCTATTAAACAGCGGCATCGCATATGACGAGTTTCGACAAAAGAATTGCCTGTACTACTCTACTGTACTAGAATACAATAGTGACAGTACATAATATAATAGAACCAGGGGTTTTTGATTGAGTGCGCTGTTCTGGAGCCCCTTGTACCTGACCCTGGATGTGTTTGTTTCTGCAGACTTTTAATTTGCCAGTCACCACATCAATCATCTGACACCCCTATCCTATCTTCTCATCTTTGCAGTTCTTTTCTTACCCCCACCCCACCTCGTTCCACCAACCGTCCTAAGTTCAGAATCTTTTGTATTTCAACGAGGGTAGAATATTAAGATGTACCTCAAAAGGTCGCCAATGAAAAATTATATTAATATTATATACATATTTTTTTAATACTTGTGTTTTTTGTTAAGCTTTAGAAAAAATTACCTACTTGTTCCTTTATTGTACAAGCTAATGGTTACATGTATCTTGCAAGTTACATGGTTACATGTATAAAAAACTTATAATTTATATATTGATACAGTATAACAAGATTTCTCACCTTCAATTGGATTTATTGCATAAAATAACCCAGTAAGACGTTAGACTATATCTTGGCTGGATCTTCAAAAAAACCAGTTCGTCAATCAACAAAAACAAAACTTGACGTGTAGACAACAATAATTCATCCAATTTGAATTAATTTCAATTGTTTTAAAAGTTTTAGTTTTCAAACTGTTTATCAATTTTACAACTATAACAGTAACAACATAAAAACCATAGCAAATGTTCTATACTCGTAGCAACAATTCTAAAGCCAGAGAACAGTAGGCCTACAACAACTATGACAGCAACACTACAACAACTGTACTATGGTTGTTCAACAACTCTTCTTAGTCACTCAATTAATACTACATTTAATAACATCTTACAAATAATACTATCTTAACAACAATCATAGCAACTGTTCTAAGTCACACAATTAGTACTACAACTAGCCTATCGTAATAACACAAACCTGCGGGGGTGCAGACTAGCTGCACCTATTAAGAGGATTTAGACGTTCCTCGCGGTACCCGAGTCCAACA
Source organism: Callitettix versicolor (assembly GCA_022606455.1). Classification (NCBI taxonomy): domain Eukaryota; kingdom Metazoa; phylum Arthropoda; class Insecta; order Hemiptera; family Cercopidae; genus Callitettix; species Callitettix versicolor. Next base: position 34,734,967 of record CM040189.1, on the reverse strand, counting down.
CACACTTACACTTACAACACTACACTTACGACTTTAACACTTTACACTCACACTTACATTTAAGGAGGCGATAATAGCTTTAATGTGCTTTTCGCCTTAAAATAAAAAAACAAAAACCATAGCAAATGTTCTATATTCATAGCAACAATTCCAAAGCCAGAGAACAGTAGGCCTACAACAACTACGGCAGCAACAGTACAACAATCATAGCAACTGCACTATACCCACAACAACTGTTCATAATAGCTTTAATGTGCTTTTCGCCTTAAAATAAAAAACAAAAACCATAGCAAATGTTCTATACTCATAGCAATAATTCTAAAGCAAGAGAACAAGGCCTACAACAACTACGACAGCTACAACAACCATAGCAACTTCACTATAGCCACAGAGCTGTAATGTGCTTTTCGTCTTAAAATACAAGAACTATAGCAAATGTTCTATACTCATAGCAACAAGTAAAGCCAACAAGGCCTACATAGCAGTACAACAACCATAGCAACTGCACTATACCCACAACAACTGTTCTTAATAGCTTTAATGTGCTTTTCGCCTTAAAATAAAAAACAAAAACCATAGCAAATGTTCTATACTCATAGCAATAATTCTAAAGCAAGAGAACAGTAGGCCTACAACAACTACGACAGCAACAGTACAACAACCATAGCAACTTCACTATAGCCACAACAACTGTTCTTAATAGCTGTAATGTGCTTTTCGTCTTAAAATAAAAAAAAACCATAGCAAATGTTCTATACTCATAGCAACAATTCTAAAGCCAGAGAACAGTAGTCCTACAAGATCTACGGCAGCAACAGTACAACAACCATAGCAACTGCACTATAACCACAACAACTGTTCTTAATAGCTTTAATGTGCTTTTCGTCTTAAAATAAAAAACAAAAACCATAGCAAATGTTCTATACTCATAGCAACAATTCTAAAGCCAGAGAACAGTAGGCCTACAAGATCTACTGCAGCAACAGTACAACAACCATAGCAACTGCACTATAGCCACAACAACTGTTCTTAATAGCTTTAATGTGCTTTTCGTCTTAAAATAAAAAACAAAAACCATAGCAAATGTTCTATATTAGTAGCAACAATTCTAAAGCCAGAGAACAGTAGGCCTACAAAAACTACGGCAGCAACACTACAACAACCATAGCAATTGCATTATAACCACAACAACTGTTCTTAATAGCTTTAATGTGCTTTTCGCCTTAAAATAAAAAACAAAAAAAATAGCAAATGTTTTATATTAGTAGCAACAATTCTAAATCCATAGAACAGTAGGCCTACAACAACTACGGCAGCAACAGTACAACAACCATAGCAATTGCACTATAACCACAACAACTGTTCTTAATAGCTTTAATGTGCTTTTCGTCTTAAAATAAAAAACAAAAACCATAGCAAATGTTCTATACTCATAGCAACAATTCTAAAGCCAGAGAACAGTAGGCCTACAAGATCTACTGCAGCAACAGTACAACAACCATAGCAACTGCACTATAGCCACAACAACTGTTCTTAATAGCTTTAATGTGCTTTTTGTCTTAAAATAAAAAACAAAAACCATAGCAAATGTTCTATTTTAGTAGCAACAATTCTAAAGCCAGAGAACAGTAGGCCTACAAAAACTACGGCAGCAACACTACAACAACCATAGCAATTGCACTATAACCACAACAACTGTTCTTAATAGCTTTAATGTGCTTTTCGCCTTAAAATAAAAAACAAAAAAAATAGCAAATGTTTTATATTAGTAGCAACAATTCTAAATCCAGAGAACAGTAGGCCTACAACAACACGGCAGCAACAGTACAACAACCATAGCAATTGCACTATAACCACAACAACTGTTCTTAATAGCTTTAATGTGCTTTTCGTCTTAAAATAAAAAAACTATAGCAAATGTTCTATACTCATAGCAACAATTCTAAAGCCAGAGAACAGTAGGCCTACAACAATTACGACAGCAACAGTACAACAATCATAGCAACTGCACTATAGCCACAACAACTGTTCTTAATAGCTTTAATGTGCTTTTCGTCTTAAAATAAAAAAGCTATAGCAAATGTTCTATTCTAATAGCAATAATTCTAAAGCCAGAGAACAGTAGGCCTACAAAAACTACGGCAGCAACAGTACAACAATCATAGCAACTGCACTATAGCCACAACAACTGTTCTTAATAGCTTTAATGTGCTTTTCGTCTTAAAATAAAAAAGCTATAGCAAATGTTCTATACTAATAGCAATAATTCTAAAGCCAGAGAACAGTAGGCCTACAAAAACTACGGCAGCAACAGTACAACAACCATAGCAACTGCACTATAGCCACAACAACTGTTCTTAGTCACACAATTAATACTAAAACTAGCCTATCTTAACAACTACACAGCAATCACAACTAACTGCTTTTAGTTTCACAAATAGTACTACAACTAGCCTATCTTAACAACAGCCCAGCAAACATGGCAATACAGTTGATGTAAACATATCCTAACTAAAATGTAACTTGTATTAAGCAAAGGTACTACAGTTACTATTCTGAAGTCATATATATATATATATATATATATATATATATATATATATATATATATATATCTTTTATAGGTAGAACAACATTCTTACCTTGCGTACCTCAAGTTTGTTGGTTCGAAACTGGGTGTCCAAGGTATTAAGTCAAGGTTGGGTGACTGGGGGTCAGTGTGTTGCATCTCAAATTGCGGACCTTAGGGTCGTAGGTTTTAGATAGCAATGACTGTTCTTTACCCTTGTCAATTAACAGCAATTGCTCCTTCTTATTAGTATGATTGCCATAAACATTGTTGTATTTGTCAAATCCTTGACATAAGCAATTATTATTATTTTCTGTAAACTTTTCTAGTTAAACTTACTATTGTTGCTAAATATTTTTTGTGATTTTTGTAAACGAATACATCATTCACAAAGAATTACACTTCCTGCTTGCTTCGATGATTTAGTGATTTATGAGAGTGTATGTAAATGTTATATCTGCATTAATCAACATTTTATAATTTGAAATTCAATTGAAAATATAGAAATAAACCTGACATTGGTGCATCAGATTTTCAATAAAACATATCATAAAAAATATTTTTATACGATTTGGAATGGTCATCATTTTGAAACTGTTGAACAGATTTTTCTGTAAATGAATTTGTCCAAACTATTACTGAAATCGAACTTGTGCCATGTTTAAATTAAATCAACATAAATTAATTGTCATATTAAATTTTCAAACTAAAATGAAAATATGAAAATAATCTCGACCACCGTCAAATTCATTTACACACTTTTAAATCAATTTGAAAATAAACGTACTAATTTAAGTAGATTTTAATGCTAGTTAGCTTTCAAAAAGTTGTAGATGAAAAAGTAATTTTTTTTTATTAGAAATAGCTTATAATTTGAAACTGTTGAACGATTTTTTTTCTAAATAACTATCGTGTCAAAGCTATTATCGTGTAAACTTTGAACCAAAGTGGCGCGCGCGCACGCACGCACGCACGCACGCACGCATATATATATCTATATATATATATATATATACATATGTATGTGTGTATGTATGTATGTGTGCATGTGTGTATGCATGTATATATATATATATATATATATGTGTGTGTGTGTGTGTGTGTGTGTGAGTGAGTGAGTGAGTGAGTGAGTGAGTCACGAATCTTCAATTTGCTACTGTTAAACAAGTCCATATCTTCCCAAAATTCTTACCGAATCACAAACATATAGAAACAAAGACCTGCTAAGTCAATTGTAACATTCGATAGCAATCTAATATCGAATATTACAATTCCCCCTTCCACTTTCACTGGCAGCATCTGTTTGGAATCAGCGCAATATGATATTTGCACAATGGCGTACTCCCTTCGTCCCCTCATCGTGGCACCCACCTATTAACTGTTGAAAACATAGTAATGAGTGGTCCTCCCAGAGTGCGCCTCGCCTTCTAATTAGACCCCCTCAATTGTTGACAAGAGTGTCTTGTATTTGAATTGTACATTATCAGATCAGTATCATGGGAGAGTGACGGCGAGCAGAGGGGTGAAACTGTGTTATAATACGTTTAAATTTTATCCTAAAATATTAACTTACAGTAAGCTACATTTAAAATTTTCAAAATCCATTGTAATTAAGAAAATTAAAAATGCTAATTTATTCACGTTATAATGATTAAGACAAGTTTTCATAATGATCTAAAATGAATAATTATTTTTTTCCATCGCGTCAGCGAGACAGCTTCGTGCAGCGATTAGGTATATTTAATTTTTTTTTTTTTTTTAACGTCCGACTATTGTGCACACTTGGGTTAATGCAGACGATGGGATGATTTATAGCGTATGAAAATGCCAAGCCCTGGCCGGGAATTGAACCCGGGTCCTCGGGGTGAAAGCCCAGTACGCTATCAACTAGGCCACCGAGGCAGCTAGGTATATTTAAATGCTGAGCTTAAATGAACTGTAAAGTTTGTAATTTTTCCACCTTCCTGACAATATAATCCGTTAATTATGGAGTACCGTAAGTATATCGTGTTCAGTAGTCAGCCTCAATTGTATGGGTAATGAATGAATGCTTTGAATGCCCAATGAAGCCATTGCAGTGCGTGCATTGGACTCGTCACGTGACCTCTGGAGAGCTGCATTGTCTGTCTGTCTGCCTAGAGGGTGAATGGAGGGAGGTAGGTTTGTTTACAAATCCGTTGTCAGTATTCATTACCCCTCCGAACCAAAACAGGCAGCTTGTAGCTAAATCGTGTCAGTCACGATCTCTAGAACATTATTTGAGGAGCAGTTACCATTTTTAAATATAGCATGTGCGTGTGCGTGCGCGCGCGCGTGCGCGCGCGCGCGTGTGTGTGTACGACGATTCGATTCAGTTTTGGGAATAGTTTGGACTCAGTAAAATCTGTGCTTTAAAATGGTGACAATTCAAACTCTTTGAAAATCATGATCATACTTCTTATCTTAATATTTTGAACAAACCTGCGTTAGTATTCAAGTGTCCAAATTTCATAGAAAATTCGAAAATTAAACAAACGCTGGTCTGGGGTTATTTTCGTTCTTTCAATGGAATTTAAAATTTTAAAAAACTAATTTATTCATATTTTAACGTCAATTGCTATAGTGAAATGAGATCCTCAATAAAGTGTAAACAAAATGTTTTAGATATTAAGTTTTCTTTGGAAATTCACCTTTATCAGACAGCTGAATACAATAATTATTTTGTAATAACATCTTCTCGAAAATGAAGAATATTTTTTAACTTGATTAGTTAAAACGAAACGTTTTCCAAAGACTTCTTTGTAATGAGTCTGACATACAAAAATGCAAATATTCAATTGCGAAACAAATTATGTCACGAGCAACGCTAAATCATACACTATAAAATGCGACCTTGATACCTTTCTACGTATCTTTGACTAACCCCAAACATATTTGCGTTTCTTCGAGGAAATTTAGTAAAACCTTCTAAACAACATCCTCCAGGGTTCGTCTTGTTACCAACAAACAAAATTTCAGAAAATTAACGGCAAAAGACAGACTGACTCTGCGGTTACTCCGGCTCGAACCGGTCGTAGGGGAACATTGTAACAAAAAAAAAACCACAGTGACACAGTGGAGCCCCGAGGCGCCTTCTCTTCGCTCTAATACCTCCGGGGACAACGAATTATTGGTTTAACCTGATTACCTCTGTCAACCAATCATTGCGGTGCTGAAACTCAACTGTCGCAGCACGTATTGACAGAGGATGCCCGCTACCACCCGAGGGCGGCTCGCAGTGAATACCTCAACTTTGTTACGTTTGCTTCAATGCGGTGTAGGCCTATTTGTAGTGAACAATAGCCGCAAGCCGAAACTTTCACAATCAGCGTTGAAATCTGTTTCTGAAAATAGAAATTCAAATGTCGACTGTTGAAAATACGGAAACGAATCCTGACTTCTTTCAGGTTTATTTCGTATTTTTATCAGAACTTGAAATATTAAAAGAGAAATCTTTGCTGATTTAAACGCTGATTAAGAGGATGTAATCAGATTTTTAAAAAATTAATATAAATAATTAAAAATTTTGTAAGGTTTGTAATGACCACGCTGAGACTATGCGAGACTAAGAGATGTTGCGGCGCGCATAGTGGTAACGTGAATCGCATTGAAAACCGGTGAAAACCCTTCGTCAGTTCATCTCGAGACTTGTGACACGAAAATGCCACATTCAAAGGGTCGTCAAAATTATATATATATATATATATATATATATATATATATATATATATATATATATAACTTTAAACAATAATTAAATTAAAATTTTACAATGGCAACTCCTGTTTTAAAGAAGGAATATCTAGATATGATTCCGGAATATTCTGGAGAACCTACAATGTTAAGTAGATTCATATCAATTTGTGACAAAATAGTTGCTAAATTTTATGTAGCTAGTAATCCCGAAGACTTTCAAAATGAATATTTGATGTCAACGATTTTAGCTAAGTTAAAAGGATCTGCTTTAGAATTAGTTGTAAGTTCTAATAGCTATGCTTGGTTAGATGTAAGGAAAACGCTTTTATCTTGTTATTCAGACAAAAGAGATTGCTTTACATTAAATCTCGAAATGGCTGAACTAAAACAAGAAGTCAATGAATCACCATTTAAATTCTATGACAGAATACAAAAATTGTTAAACCTGCAAATAGCATATTTTGTAAATAAAGAAGTAGGCAACCATTTGGTACTATGCGAGTATGTCCAAAAATTAGCTTTACGAGTTTTATTAAGAGGGCTACAGGAACCATTAGGTTCTCTTATGAGAACGAAAAATCCCACAACTTTGGGTGAGGCACTTAACATGCTTACAAACGATTTCCAGTTTAAAAAAACGGATTATTCCAAACAAACCGTTCCAACATTCCACCAAAAAACCAATATATGCCAATCCGTAAACCAATACCTAACCATCAGTCTCAACAAAACCCTTACAAACAATTGCATCAACCACCACAACCCAATTCTAACTATGGACACAGACAACCTTACAATCAGACACAAAAACATTTCGTAACTAATTATACTCCAAAAACAGATCAAAGTTATCGACCCATGCCAATGAGCATTTCGACTAGACAAACGGGCACCGCGATTAGACAAAATAAGTTATACCAGATGACCAGCAAGCAGGTTGACCAAGAAAGCGATGACCACGCGATGTACGAACTGACGAGGCAAATACCTAATATTTCCTTATCAGACCAGGATGTAACAGACGAGAATTCAGAAGAACAATGTTTTGACTACAACCACACTGACAAAGACTGTGAAGATAACCACTTAATCTCACAATCCGAAGAGAATTATTTTTTAGAGATGACCAACTCAGGAACCGATTTTCGATAATGAATCTGAGGGTGATAACAATCACTTACCTTTTATATACGATCCGAATACTAACTTTAAAATATTAATCGACACAGGAAGTACACGATCTTTTATAAGAAAATCATTAGGCCTAGAATGTTTTAAAACAAGTATAATTAAAGAACCCTTTGAAGTAACCACTGCACATGGCGTTTCAGAGAAAACTTTAGTTGTAAACTACCTTTGTTATTTAAAAGGAAATGAAATTTTACCTTTTTGACTTCCATAAACAATTTGATCTATTGCTAGGTTTGGATAACATTAAAGATTTGGGAATACATTTAGATTTTATAAATAATAAGCTAATCTTGTGTGGTAAGAAGATTCCTATTCATTACTTTAACACGGAAGAAGACGTATCACAAAAAAGAACAGACTCTGTTAAACAACAAATTTCAAGTTACATAGTACAAGCTAGAACCAGTCAAATTATGAAAATTTCAGTAAATAATATAAATAACGGTGAAGGAGTGTTAGCATATAAACAAATAAATGGGTTAGAAATTCCTCAATGTTTAGTAACAGTACGTAACGGCGAAGCTCTTTGTCCTATTACTAACAACACAACGAGAAATATTAAATTTACTATAAATGAAAGATTTAAATTAGAACCCCCAAGTGATTACAATATTTATGAACCAAAAACATTGGACAATAGAATTAATTTTAATATGACTGATTACAAAAGTCGAAAAAATATTTTTGATTTGTCAAAAATTAGAGTAGAACACATGAATTCGGAAGAAAAAATTGCCATTACTAAATTAGTACAAGAGTACGCAGATATTTTTCATGTTGACGGAAATAACTTGACCTTCACTAATCAAATAAAACATATAATTCGAACCACAGACGAAATTCCCGTATATTCTAAAAACTACAGATATCCAGAAATTTATAAAAACGAAGTTAACAAACAAATTGATGATATGCTGAATCAGGGAATTATTCAACCTTCTCAATCCCCGTGGAACTCTCCAGTTTGGATTGTACCCAAAAGCAGGACGCCTCCGGTAAACAAAAATTTCGACTAGTAATAGACTTCAGAGGCCTAAACTCAAAAACAATTGATGACCGATTTCCTTTACCAAATATAACAGATATTTTAGACAAATTAGGACGATCTCAATATTTCTCGACATTGGACTTAGCTTCAGGATTTCACCAAGTGGAAATGGACCCAGACAGTGTAGAAAAACAGTATTTTCAACAGAAATCGGACATTACGAATTCTTAAGAATGCCTTTTGGTCTAAAAACAGTCCTCCACATTTCAGAGAATTATGAACAATGTTTTAAGGGAATTCAAAATGAAACATGCCTAGTATATTTAGATGACGTCATAATTTATTCGACCAGTCTCCAAGAACACATACAAAGACTTAGGGAAGTTTTTGACAGACTAAGGAAAGCAAATTTTAAAATTCAGTTAGACAAAACCGAATTTCTTAAAAAGGAAGTAGCGTATTTAGGTCACTTAGTAACAGCAGAAGGTGTCAAACCAAATCCAGATAAAGTGAAAGCAATTAAAAACTACCCAATTCCAAAAACCACCAAACAAATTAAGGGATTTTTAGGTCTATTGGGATACTATAGAAAATTTATTAAAAATTTTGCTGGAATTACTAAACCTTTTACAAACTGTTTGAAAAAAGGTGCAACAATCAAAATAGACGATCCAAATTATATAAATTGTTTTGAAACTTGCAAGAATATATTATCTAATGAACCTTTGTTACAATATCCAGATTTTGAAAAAGAATTTAATTTAACTACGGATGCTAGTAATTTTGCGATCGGAGCAGTGCTTAGCCAAAATAAAAACGGAGCTGATTTACCTATAGCCTATGCGAGTCGAACGTTAAGTGATAGCGAAGTCAATTATTCGGCGATAGAAAAGGAATTACTTGCTATAGTATGGGCAACTAAATATTTTCGGCCCTATATCTACGGAAGAAAATTCAAAATTTATTCGGACCATAAACCTTTACAATGGCTTTTTTCAGTCAAAGAACCAAATTCTAAACTTCTTCGGTGGAGACTTAAATTAGAAGAATACGATTACCAAATAGTGTATAAAAGGGCAAGTTAAATCAAAACGCTGACGCACTTTCTAGAATACAAGTAAACGTTAGCGATACCAGTCCAGTGAACTCAGGATCAACGACCGATCAAGACATTCAGCAAACGGTAGCAGAATCAGTAAACTTATATTTTCCGGAATTAGAGGAAGGACTTCCAGAAGTAGACGATGCTCAATCTATGTTAGCCAACATAGATGAAACGGAAGATATCTTAGTCGACTTGGCAGCAGCAGAAGATAACGCTGAAGATGACGACCAGACGTTATATTCAAATTATGAAGGTAACACAGTGATTGAAATGCCAATTTTGGATGAACCTGTTAATTTTGGAAAAAACCAGATAATAATATCTCTTGTAAACTATAACCCCAAAAAAGTAAAAATACAAAAATTATTTAACAACAGTAAAACAAGATTCATTGTAGAGATATCTAAAAATAATTTCGATAATGATGCCGTAAATTTTGTAAAACAATATTTAATACCAAATATAAAATATAGTATATACTTTGAAAACGACATTTATGAAAAATTTGCAACTTGCATAGCCAGACATTTTAAAAATTCGCAACTATGGTTAATTAAATGCACGACAAAATTAGTGGACATAACCGATGAAGAAGAGGTTCAGGAAATCATAAAAAATTATCACGTAGGGAAAACCAACCATCGTGGAATTCAGGAAACATACGAACAAATAAAAAGGAGATATTATTGGCCAAATATAAAAAATCATATTCAAAATTTTGTAAACAACTGTGACATTTGCTTAAAAACAAAGTACGAGAGGATACCCTTAAAGCTAGAAATGAATTTAACACCAACAGCTACGAGACCGCTACAGATAATGCACGTGGACAGTATTACGCTTGATAAGCAAAAGTTTCTAAGCATTGTTGATAGCTTCTCTAGAGATGCGCAGATGTATTGTATTGCAAGTGCACAGGCTGTCGAAATAGTCAGCAAATTCTTGGAGTTCTTTTCTCATCATGGCATACCAGAAGTTATAGTAGCAGATAACGGCGTGGAATTTAATAACAGGTTAGTAAAAGAAATGATGGATTTACACAAAATAAAAATTCATTTCATAAGCACACAACATCCACCATCTAATGGGATGGGAGAAAGATTACATTCTACACTAATAGAACATATAAGATTATTAAACAACCAATCTGAATTTAAAAATGAAACAATAAAAATAAAGTAAAATATGCAATAATCGCCTACAACAACAGTATACATTCTGTAACGAAATTAACTCCGTTTGAAATTTTAAATGGACACATAAATTCCAATTCACTTTTAGATATTGACGTTGAGAGACAAGTTATGAATGACTACGTTGCCACCCACAAAGAAAGGACACAAAGATTGTATGAGATTATTAGAGAAACAAACCAAAATACAAAGGAAAATATTTTAACTAAAAGGAATGTCAATAGAGAATTAGTACCCGAAATTCCATCTGATGTTTATGTCAAAACTGTACAGAAACAAAGTAAAACTAAAAACAAATATAATAAAGAAGAAGTTACTTCAGTAAACGCAGAATTAAAAACGGCAAAAATTAAAGGAGACACCTAACACCAAACAAAAATCCATCTATCAAAATTAAAAGACCAAGGAAAATCAGTAAAATTCCAAAATCTAATGATCCTTCTATAAATCCTGTTCCAGGTCCCTCCTCTTCCTTCAGGGAGTAATTAAAGATAAGCTAGAGATAATTTATGTAGAAAATAAAGTTAATATTAAGAAAACTAGGTATACTTCAACCAAGTATAATTTCCACAGATTTAGTGTTAGAGCTTATATATATATATAGGATTTCTATAATTCTTAACATCTGAACAAGTTATGCGGGATCAGGATGAACCAGGGTTGCCCTAGCGATCTAATAACTCATTTCCCAAAATAAACTTCGCTAAGAAGTAAATCTAATGAGAAATTAAAGTAAACAACAAGAAGGAAACGTCTAGATTTTGTAAAGTATTAACTTGAATATATGGGATACTCATGCGTGATCTGTTCTTGTAACTTTAATGAAATTGAAGTTCCACCCACTGCAGTTTTATTAAGGCTGCACACAATGCTTGCGGGGTAATTGCAAAGTATCTCGTCAACTGAACACCTCGTCGTCCCTTCCTCGTGTGCTTAGCTTATATGCGCCTATTTCGCTTCAGTCTGGTTAGCTGGATTACATTACACTAACTTCCTCTCATCTACTGCGTTAGCTGGTATGATACAAAAAACATACGATTGCTGAACTTTACAAAAGTTATTTTGGATCCAGAAGTGAATATAAATAATCGCGGTACGCAGCTGTTCACTGTCGTGATGGAAGCGAATTTCAAAAAGTATTTTTTTGCCCTATCCTTTTTTGAAACTCTGATTATACAATCATAAACAGCATTAAAATCTGCATATGTTGGCATTTTTAAATTTCATATTGTTTTGAAAATGCGAAAACAAATCCTGACCACAGTCAAATTAAATTTCCTAATTTCTCTGAAGTTTGAAAATTTAAAATGCTAATTTATTTTGTTTTTTATGTTAATTACAACGGTGACATCAAGACAAATGTGTTCGACTTGACAATTAGCCTACTGGATTGCAGTTAAAATAAAATGCGATGAAAATCGTCAGAATCGTTTTTGAGCAAATGCTCCCAAGAAACTGAAAACGAACAACATTTTTTTTAATTAAGAAATTAAGAAATATAGGATAACTATTGCCTACGTGTCAAATTCATTCTTTTGGTCACCAGCAATATGCAAGGACTCATTCAGGTATATATGGCTACCAGATTACCTCTGTAAATAATATAAACTTCTAAAGTCGAGGGTCCTAAAAAAAACATATCTACAGTAAGTGTAGAGATTGTACTAAGAGATTTCCATCTGATTATGTCAGCTGTTACTTAGGTCGATCATTTTCTACAGTAAGTGTAGAGGTTGTAGGAAGAGATTTCAATCTATTTCTGTCAGCACTTACTTTAGTCGATTCTTTTCTACAGTAAGAGTAGAAATTGTAGGAAGAGATTTCCATCTGTTTCTGTCAGCTGTTACGTCGATCATTTTCTACAGTAAGTGTAGATAGAGATTGTAGGAAGAGATTTCCATCTGTTTCTGTCAGCTGTTACTTACGTCGATCATTTTCTACAGTAAGTGTAGATAGAGATTGTAGGAAGAGATTTCCATCTGTTTCTGTCAGCTGTTACTTACGTTGATCATTTTCTACAATAAGTGTAGAGATTGCAGGAAGAGATTTGATTCTCTTGTAGGAAGACATGGTGTAGAGATTCTGATTCTGTCAGTGTTACTTATGTCGATCATTTTCTACAGTAAGTGTAGAGATCGCACTAAGTGATTTCCATCTGATTCTGTCAGCTGTTACTTATGTCGATCATTTTCTACAGTAGCCTAAGTGTAGAGATTGTAAGAAGAGATTTCCATCTGTTTCTGTCAGCACTTACTTTAGTCGATATTTTTCTACAGTAAGTGTAGATATTGTACTAAGAGATTTCCATCTGTTCCTGTCAGCACTTACTTTAGTCGATTCTTTTCTACAGTAAGAGAAGAAATTGTAGGAAGAGATTTCCATCTGTTTCTATCAAATATTAGTGTTCAGACATTTCTCCAGTCCATGTTTGTATTTCCGAGTGCTTCTTTGATGTCTTTACATCTTGCTTTCTATTTACCATTTCGTCTTTCGTCTTCTCTTCTTTCTTCGTACGCCTGTTTCGCTATCCTGTCTTCTTTCATTTAGAGTTGACTAAACCACTTCGACACAAAATGCAAATATCAAAATTTGATTTCGTTGTGTGTGTGTGTGTGTGTGTGTGTGTGTGTGTGTGTGTGTGTGTGTGTTTGTGTGTTGTGTGTGTGTGTGTGTGTGTGTTTGTGTGTTGTGTGTGTGTGTGTGTGTGTGTGTGTGTGTGTGTGTGTGTGTGTGTGAAGGTTTAACAAACACTGAATGTGAGAAAGTTTGTTCGGGGAACTAATTGTAATTGCGAAGTGATACTGCTACGATGACGGGGTTACAGAGATTACTGTATAATTCAAGTTGAAGCCTGTATTCACGTTCAGCGCGGTATTACTAAGGTGATCCATACAGTTTAGTTTTACTAATCCAATCAATTAGTGTACTGTGACTGCAGCGTCTAAACGGTAAGTAGGAAAATAAATAATATTGATACATTTGTTGTGTAAGAGCAGAAACAAATGAATTGTAACTTCCTCAGTATACGTAATCCTGGCACGCAGCTGTCTCGCTGACGTGATTTGCAGACAATTAATTTTTTTCAAGTTACAATCATTTTAACATATGTCGCCTCCTTCGTAATAATCTAAGCGTTAAAATCTGCATAAATTAGCATTTTAAACTTTAAAATTACATTGAAAATAATAAAATAAACCATGACCGCTGTCTAATTTATATTCCTAATTTCAGTGGAATTTTAAAATTTTATATTTCAATCAATTTATATAAATTTTAATGCTAATTATAATGACTAAATTAGATTTTCAATAAATGTAAGAAAATGATTTTAAATGACTGCCATTTTAAAAAAGTTGAAAGGAGTTTGTCATCATATTAACAAAGTCGATATACCTTCAGAGTGCTAGCATATTATCTTACGTAACATATACATATAACACTTCTGAAGACTCAGAAAGCGATTTGGAGGTCATTCGAAGTGCCGAGTCTAGATGGATTCCCCAACAGCTCATTTTCCAAACGAAATTGATTGAAAATAATTGTATATACATATAGCAAACTTAGGCTATTTGAAATCGACAAACTGCAGCTATTAAAATTAGTTCAAACAGACTTAGCCAAATACAATTGTTGAGTGTTTTTTATAAAATGCAAACTCACTTTCTACTTGGAAGAGATTTTAATAGCAAACATCCCCAAACATCCCCAAACACAGCGACCACATACTCCATAGCACGAGGTTATGTAGCCTCTCGATTAAAGCTACTCTTTCCTCTGGTGTCGGGCACATACCTGCAATCTTGGATCTGGGGCTGCACCCTACAGCAGTATAAGAACTAAGCTCAGCTAATCCTTGCTTATTGGAATCTGAACCTGTGCGCATCAACTCTGGACTCCCATACCTCAGCAAATTTTGCGAGTCCCAACAACAAGAAAAACAATATGGGCATTCTTATCCACAAATCAAACAACTTCACGTTATAAAAATAAAATGCAGAAAATGTTGGGAACAAAGCAGACATCCTGAACACAAAACTGCTTACAACAGAGCTACAAGGCAACTAACGCTAGCTCTAAAATATGAACATTTAGCAGCTTTAGACAATCGACTTAGCTTTAGCTCAAAATGGATCTCTGTGGAGGAAAACTTAATATTTATAAAACAAAGAGATAGAATCCATCCGCTGAAGATTGGTAACAACTGGTACTCGACTCCTGAAGAAAAAGTTAACACTTTCTCAAATATATTACGTAACCAGTTTAAACTTCATAATGATCTTGATAACGATTTTACACTTCTCATATAAAATTAAATATTTCAGCCCTTCAGTTAAGTCCATTGTACAAATTCTTTACACCTGCTCAAGTCAAGAACATAACAATCAGATCTCCAACAATAAAGCCTCCGAACTTAACTTCTTTTGAAATATAAACCAAGGAAGTCACCAAACACGTAATGCAATCCTTCGACTAAATTTCTTTCCTCGACAGTGGAAGTATGAAATAATCGTGATTCTAAAACCAAAAAATCCTAAAATGATTCTAAAAGTCACTTATCAACATTTTTCAAAATATTTGAGCGACTCTTTCTGCCTAAATTACTGAAACATATTGGATACACTCTGGTCTCATCATTCATGCCCCCAGCAGCTCCACACAATTGTAGAGCACATCCTTGACTTTCGAATATAAGAAGGTTTGTCTTGGATTATTTCTTATAAACAGAAACGCGTTTGACAGCGCATGATGGGTTGTTATACAAACAAAATGGAACATTTAATTTCTGACACAAACTATCGAATCGTACAGTCTTATTTACCCAAAAGAAGCTTTTCAGTGAAATATTAATCCTTTCAGTCTGCGTCTTACGCAATATGTTCTGAAGTTCCTGAAGGGAGTGTATTTGGGCCATTTCAATACTTAGTTTATTTGACGGATTTTCCTAAATCTCAAGACTTACATATTGCTCAATTCGCACACGACAGCAATTCGTATTACAAGAACATGCGAATTAGCAGCATAAAAACTACAACTATTTTGTTGTGAAATCAACAAATGGAACAAAAAATGTTAAGTACAGACGAATCCTCAGAAATCAAATTTGTCAAAATTCTTATAAAAGGAACATTACTTATCACAGAGCAGCATTCCCAGTGGCAGATCCAAAATCAGTTAAATATCTCGGTCTAGTCGAAAAAATACGAAACCATGTTTTAAGTAAAGTAAATAATAAAGCCTTTATCTACTCTGATACTAAATAACTATCTATCACTTTATGAGCACGGTTCTGTGTGGAGGGATCTGCTCCCCGCTCACAAGAAGAATCCAGACTCTCCAAAATCGATTTTTAGTCTTATACAAATGCACCCTGTTACGTTAGAAATTCAACCCTTCACTTCGACTTACAACTTCCTGAAGTGACAGCAGTTCTTCAATCCAATTACATCAAGTTACATAGTACATTTGTGCAACATTACAACTCACTGCTTCACCAAATTCCAGGAAACTTGTCACCAGATCGAGCAGAAAGACTCAAATGAAAAAGACATTCTGACTTAAGATTAGTTTAATTTTCATAATATAAACTTACAATACTACAGTGTGCATGGAATATTAACTTATAAAATTTATTCTGTATGAAAGGTAACATTCTCATAATAAGCGGAACCTCCATTGTAGGGTCTCCCCTTACTCATATATCATGTTAATTATGATAGTTAATTATCTATAGTTACTATACATTTTTGTACGACTAACTGTATATACTAAGTTGTGTAAAATAAAGTTGTTATTATAAAAAAATTAACACTAGTTTGAATATTAAATTTTAAAAAAAGAGTAAGGTAAAATATTTTGTTAACTGATATTATCACTTTTTGGATATTAGGTTCCATCAGTTGTACAGTAAGACAGTTGTGTATCATTATTTTAAGCACTTAAGCACGCAAAAAACAATACAACTTAAGTTATTCATAACGTTAACACATTTTAATTGCGAATCTCCATATTATCAAGGAAAATTTAATGTGAAGCAAGGTCAAAGATCGGATCCGGTACTTCGCTACAGACTTCTTTCGTTCCACATCATTCACTAAATATAACCCGAATACTAACAAATTACTTTTATCTCGCGTCCTCCAGGACCAGGGTGCGCAGTAACACACTCGTTGACGACAAAGGGAATGATAAAGCAAAAAACTTACACATCTGATTCGTCAGGCTCTCGAAATGAAAGGTTTCGTTACGGTAGGTAATAAATAAATTCAAAGTGGCCGAGTGCTATACACTGCACAGGTCCGTTGCGGAATGGATGACAAATTTTTAGGTTATGTTGGGGAAACCGGCCGGGAAATGATCGGGGAACAATCAGAGATTTATGACTGTAACGGCATTGTGTGTTATTGGACAAATTTGGTTATTTATTATTGTATTAACAAATAATCGCCGCAGGCAGCTGTTTTGCTTCCGCGATTGAACCGAATTTACACAAATTAATATTTTTTTATCTTACCGTCTTTTTGAAACTCTGATTTCACCATCATAAACAACATAAAATCTTCATATATGTGCGTTTTAAACTTTCAAAAACTGCATTAAAAATACTAATGAACGTTGCATACAGTCAAATTAAATTTATTAATTTCAAATATATACATTTTAACGATTTCTCGAAAATAGATCTTAGGGTCAGGATTGGAGTTTATTTCAGGGTCTATATCTTACTATGATGACCACTCCGAGTAGTTCATTTTCTAATGGAAATCCACTAAAAACGCCCACAAAAACCTCAAGCTTACAATACTCCTATAGGCCCTAAATACTTCGAATAGTGAGAGTACATTTTTGATTATTAACTAAATTTATTTAACGCGACAGCAAATCAAAGTTTTTGAATGTATTCTTCGTAATTTTATGAGTTTTTCGCCAATATTTATTTATTTATTTTTATGTTGCTGACCTAAACTTAGAAATTAGAATATAAGAAATATGTCTAGGCCTAAAAACAAACAATTAAGGCTGACACCTTTTTGAATGGCAATGTCGTGTATTGTTTTCATATACACAAATAATAACAAATGTCCGAGTAGACAATAATAAGAAAAACACAACTTTTGTGTATGTGTTATAAATTCAATAATTTTATAAGTGCATTACCTAAAAACTAAAAGTAGGCCTAAGTTTAGATGCCTATAGACTAATAAAACTATAATACTAAAAACTGGTACAAACGCGTAAGGCTGATTCTCTGTGCGGGTAACACATACAAGTACAGTTCTTAATAATTGTTGCATTTATTGAAAAACGTCAAATCAAACAAATGTATCATATTTGGTTTTAAAAGGTTTTACCGTATTTTTTCAGGAACGTCATGAAGAAGAAGTTAAAATTAATAATTAATTAACCTCGAACCTCCTACACTCACCACTTTGGAATTCTGAATTTTGTTTTAAAATTAAATCAATACCTACTCAACTTCAAAGTGATTGGTTGCTACAGAAATAATTTTTAAAGAAGATTTTATCAGCGTTGGGTGAATTATTTACAACTTAAGCTTTTAATGGAGACTCAGACACGGAACCGTGAACAGATCACTTTTTGAGAAGTGGTTTGAAAATTTTGTAAGTGTGTGTGTGTGTACGTGAGTGTGTGTGTGTGTGCGCGCGCGTGCGTGTGCGTGTGTGAGTGTACGCTAGCACTCTCAACTTTCGCATATTTATCCAATTACATGCAAACTTAGTACCAAAATCTGTTTTATTAATAGCTTGGAAAAGTTTGTTACTGAGCAAAATATGATCAACAGTTTCAAAATAGTGGCAATTTTTAAACATCTTTAAAGAACTTTTTATATTACATTTTTTTATATAAGATTTCAACGTTAAAATCTATACTAACTGGCATTTAAAATGTTTAATGTTAAAATGTGTTATTAACGTAATTTGTTAATTTGTTTTAAGAAAGAAACGCATTAAAAAAATTATGCAATAAATTGTACCTTATAAATACGTCAAGAAAACGTTCAGAAACCCATCTTATGTTATTTTAGAGCGCGAAACAAGAGGTAAGCTAATGAGTATTTGTGTGCTGAAGAAGATTTATTCCATTAAAATTGCTGTGACCTAGATAAATGTGAGACAAACTTGTAAAATAAAATATAAATAATGTTGAGTAAGGAAGTTGCCGACGTAACGATCACACTGATTCCGCTTTACAATACGCAAATATTTTCACAAAATCCAATGAATGCATTAAAGCACCCGACTACAGTATGCAGATTGGACGAGTCCAGTATAATCGATAACTCACACCGACTTCTGTGCCTATCGATTAGGCGGAGCTCAGCCCACTGGCTTAATTCGGTTAATGTCTGTTTCAAAGTGATAACATTGAAAGGCTAGTTTTTTTACGTTCTGAAACATTGCACCATCAAACACAACTACGGCACGCAGCTGTCTCGCTGACTTCATCTGTAACCTATTTTATCTTATCATATTCAACATTACACTAAACATAAAACAAAATTTTAAATGAACCTTGTCCGCCGCTTTCTTAATTTCAATTTCTTTGAACATATTAAATGATAATTCATCCTGTGTTTTATTTTTGTTTTTCCTATTCAGCTATAAATCAATAGGTAACGCCTCGCATATTATAGCTAAAACCCTGTTAACTAATAAACAAAATTTTAACAACAAATAAATTTCGATTTGTGAGTTATTTTTTTAAATATAGCTACTTCTATATTTGGTTCTGGCACTGAATTTAAATTTTAACTAAAATAGTCTGAAAATTTTAAATATTACGAGAAACGATTATTTCAATTGGAAATCTAACTATATTTTCTAGTAAATATAATTCTTAATTTCGACACAAGTTAAATGATTTTGTAGCAATGCGGATTTCCTATTATTCACTTTAAAAGCCAAATTTTAATAAATTTCAAATAGATCGAGCTATTTATTTCTTTTCATTCAAACTTACTCCTCGCTACATCATTAATCACACAACAAAAGAGCTTACGTGCCGCCATCTTGGAAAATCTGCGTGAAAACTTAAGTTTTCCGGAAGTGACGTAAATAAAGTAACAATGAATTTCCTATTGTTACATTATTAGCAGCAGATTTTAAGAGAGAAATCGTTTACGTGTATCTCAGGTTAGGTTAGTCGAAGAATTACTACAGCTTTGTATAAAATATACATTTTTATTTTATTAACACAGTTTCGTTAAAAAATATACAATTTAATATAATTAAATTTCATTTGTACAGATTTATTATTGAGCCACATTTTATTTACAAAGGTTTTAAGGCAAATCAAAGCACTTACAGACTTCATAAAGTAATTATTTAATTCTTTTTAGTCAATTCTTTTCCAATAAAATTGAGTAATTCAAAGCACAAAATGTTCAATGGATATTTTTCCAGTTTCTTTATTGACGGTTAATTACCCAATGTAACAACAAAAATTACTTCTTAAAAACAGTTGTTAACATATTTCTAAAATTAATGTATAGACCTACCATAAAAAGTGTTTAACTGTTTCAAAGTGTTAGCCAATTCAAAATTTTAAAATTCATAATTTTTTGTTTTAAATATTTTTTTTAAATGCTATCTCAACATCGTAATCAGCGTTAAAAACTGCATAAATTAGCATTAGCATTTCGAATTTTTCAAAATCCGTTAAAATTTAGATATCTAATTTGAAGGCGGTCAGGTTTTATTTTTGTATTTTCAATGTAATTTTTAGAGTTTAAAATGCCAAAGCAGATTTTAATGTTGATATGATCGTTAAATAAAAATTTCAACAAAAAAATTGGTAGATCTAAAGTTCGCTTTAGCAAGACAGCTGCGAGCTGCGATTTTTTTAATCGTACGATCAATTTTGAGAAAATCAGTCGAGTTTTTAAACCAAAAATGGATTTCAAAACAATTAAAAAATGACCCTGCCATATGACTAAATCAGAACTAGACGCATAATTCCGTCAACATGTTGTTGTGTTTACAGACAGACTAGTATAATCAACAAACCAAAAAAATCGGCTTATTTTTTAAAGTTTTGTATTTTTAATAATCCCTTAAGTTTCAAGTTTTGTGGCGAGCGAGTGCAACTTGTTTTCCGCTGTTACTCATTATTACAGAAAACCACAAAAGTTTAACTGAAAACGCCCGTCACAAATACTTAAGTAACGAAAAACACAGTGAAACTATTAAAATGATGTCGGCAACCTGCAGTGGTATTTCTTCAGTTGAAACCAAGACCTTCCTACACTTATGAAACGTTTAGTCGAATAGAAAACCGCGCAAACTTCATTTATTGCCTTACGATTCTTCTATAATCGATACTTATGTAACAATCGTTTATTAGATCGCATGGAAATATTATAAAAACTTGTTTACAACTAAAAATTTAAAGTAAACACAGGAAAACACAGTAGGTAATTATTATTTGCTTTGTAAGTCTTGTTCTTGAACTGCGGACACAAAAGATGCTACTTCGAAAATAATTACATTTTTTCAGATTTTCGATATGTAAAAAGATGGTTGTACATAAAGAAGATTAGTCTATATTTTAAGATGAATATGTATAAAAAAGTTATATATAAAGATAGTTATGTATAAAGATGGCTATGTATAAAGATGGCTATGTATAAAAATGGTTACATATAAAGAAGATTATGCATAAAGATGATTTTGTATAAAAACCGCTATGTAAATATATGGTTATGTACAGTTTATGTATAAATATGGTTATGAATAAAAATGGTTATATATAAAATATGGTATCCTAAAAAGATGGTTATGTACAAAGATGGCTACTTATAAAGATGTTAGGTACAAAGATGGTTATGTACAAAGATGTTTGTGTATAAAGATGAATGTTTATTTTTTTAATTTTTATTTATTTATTTATTTGTATTTTAAGGCGAAAAGCACATTGAGGCTATTATCGCCTCCCTAAATGTAAGTGTGAGTATAAATTGTTAAATTCGTAAAAGTAGTATTATAAGTGTAAGTGTGTGTTAGACTCGGGTATCGCGAGGGAAGTCTAAACCCTCTCAATAGGTGTAGCTAGTCTGCACCCCTACGGGGTGGATGTTTATAAATATGGTTATGTATAAAGATGGTTATGTATAAAAATGGTTATGTATAAAGATAGTTATGCATTAAAGATGTTTATGTACAAAGATAGTTACATATAAAGATTGTTATATAAAAAGATGGTTACGTATAAAAATTGTTATGTATAAAGATAGTTATGTGTAAAGATTTTTATGTACAAAGATAGATATAGTTATGTACAAAGATAGATATAGTTATGTACAAAGATGGTTATGTATAAAAATGGTTATGTATAAAGATAGTTATGTGTAAAGATGTTTACATACAAAGATGGATATGGTTATGTACAAAAATGGTTTCGTATAAAGATTGTTATATATAAAGATGGTTATGTATAAAGATGATTATGTATAAAGACGGTTATGTATAAAGATAGTTATGTTTAAAGATAGTTTTGTACAAAGATGGTTATATATAAAGATGTTTATTTACAAAGATAGTTGTGTATAAAGATAGTATTATACAAAGATGGCTATGTATAAAAATGGTTATGTATAAAGATGGTTATATATAAAGACGGTTGTATATAAAGATGGTTATGTATAAAGGTTACTATGTATAAAGACGGTTATATACAGAGTATTTATGTACAAAGATGGTTATGTATAAAGATGATTGTGTATAAAGATGGTTGTGTATAAAGATGTTTATGTGTAAAAATGGTTATGTATAAATATGGTTAAGTGTAAATATAGTTATGTATAAATGTAGTTAAGTATAAAGATGACTATGGATATTTATACAGATGTTTATATACAAAAATGGTTTTTGTATAAAGATGTTTGTGTATAAAAATGTTTTTGTAAAAAGATGGCTATGTATAAAGATATTTGTTTATAAAAATTGTTTTGTATAAAGATGGCTATGTATAAAGATGTTTCGGCGATGATAACCTTTAACGGTTTTTCGCCGAAAAAAAATGTATAAAGATGTTTGTTTATAAAAATTGTTTTGTATAAAGATGGTTATGTATAAAGATTTTTATGTGTAAATGTGGTTATGTATAAATGTGGTTAAGTATAAAGATGGCTATGAATATTGATGTTTACATACAATAATGGTTTTAGTTTAAAGGTGTTTGTGTGTATAAATTGTTTTTTGTATAAAAATTGTTTTGTATAAAGATGTTTATGCATAAGGATGTTTGTATATAAAAGTGGTTTTGTAAAGATGATTATTTATAAAGAATTCGGTTATATAATTACGAAACATATTTGTCTGGCTAACGAATTTCCAAAATTACTTCAAATTTTGATTTTTCACTATCATAATCAGAATTTAAATTGCTTAAACTTTGAATTACATAAAAAATTAATAAACTCTGACTTACGTCACATTTACTTATTTAATTTATACTAATTTTGAAAATTCAAAAATTTATGCAGTTCTTAACGTTGATTACTAGTCAAATCAGATTTTTCAAAAAAAATTGAATTTTTAAAGATTTTTAAATAACCGCCGTTTTGGAACTGTTAATAAACTTTTTAATAAAATCGGATTTTTAACCACCTTTCAAAGAGTAGGTTCCAGGATCGAGAATATTTTTAAAGGCTTGTTTCTGGACCTTACCATGATGGCTGCTCCAATAGATAATTTTTTAGAAATTATCTGACAGAAAAGTACTAAACAAATTCCGACGTACTAAACAAAAATAAACAAATTTATTTTTTTTATATTTCAACTTAATACACTTTCTACGGCTTAAAGTTTCATATACATATTTAAGCAAAATCTCACATCTTTAGCATCTCTCGCTTTTTTAAAAAATCGATTTTTCCATGTTTTACTGATAGCAACCAAAACAAAGTAGATGGAGAAAATTATTTCATTTAGTTTAAACACTTTTAAAGATACATTCAAAGTTAATTTTATTTAAAATAGTTAGAATCAATATTGAAAATTTGATTTTAATTAATTTTAAATATTTTTAGCATCAAATTTGCTTTACAAATATGAACGAATTGTAAATACAACGGAATATCTCCAGTAATATACAGACATGTATTGAACTGTTCAGTATTCACTTGGGTCTCAAACAAAAGTGTTGAAAATTTGTGTATTTTTTTAACTCAAACCTTTTGGTTACACCACAACTAAACTTCCTTTTTGCGGTAACTAATCTAGGCTGGCCTATTTATGTCAATTAATATTAGCAAATGATTATGATTACCACTCTTGTTAAAGTTTGCAGGTTCCAACCCGTGGATCCTTGTGTCTGAGAAGAACTGTACTGAATATATCATCTTATAACACTGTTAACTGGTCCATTGTTATCACGAAGAACGATGCGTCACCGAGCTCTGTTCGCATTCAGAATGTCCTTCTTCCGTGCTGCTTCTCCGGTTACCAGAGCAGGTCCTCAAACAGCAGCACCTCCCGGGCACTTCCGCACCTACTTCTTCTTTCTTATACTTCACTCTTCTGTTCTGGAACCATATCTTCACCTGTTTTTCCGACAACCTGAGACACGTTGCTATCTCGATCCTACGCAACCTGGACAAGTACATATTGGTGGAAAATTCTCTCTCCAGTTCCAGTAGCTGTGTGCTCGTGAAAGCTGTACGAATACGCTTGGAGCTCTTGTCACTTCCTGGACTAATGCTGTCTCGGTCTGGTTCCTGTTTGTGGAGGTCTGAGCTCGTTTCCAGACGCAATGGTGATGTCATACTGCTAGGTCTGTACAATTCATCTGTAAACGGGAAGTTGTATTAAAGCGTGTTCAACGAATTGAATACAAAACGTTTGAATACAGGAAAATTTATTAAAATAAAAAAATCCTAAATGTTCTACAACCGGGGAAATAGTTAATAGGCTATACAACGGATTTGTTTTTGTTCACTTGACTATCACTTAAGAAACTCTTGTATGGTTAAATACCGATTTTCGAAAAAAGGAAAAACTGGATGTTTTATATATTAATAAGTAATATTGATGTCATTGCATGTGCAGAGTTATGGTTTTGTATATATATTTGTTTGTTTGTGTGTGTGTGTGTGTGTGTGTGTGTGTGTGTGTGTGTGTGTGTGAGGGTGTGTGTGTGTGTGTGTGTGTTTGTGTTTGTGTTTGTGTGTGTGGGCACGTGTGTTTTATATTCTTTACGTTTGCAATTTTGATTCTAGTTGTTCAAAGCCGCCTCGGTGGCCTAATTGATAGCGTACTGGGCTTTCACACCGAGAACTCGGGTTCGATTCCCGGCCAGGGCTTGGCATTTTCATACGCTATAAATCATCCCATCGTCTGCATTAGCAAAAGTGTGCACAATAGTCGGACGTTAAAAAAAAAATTAAAAAAATCTATTTGTTCAAACTTGTCACAAAATTTGATTTTGATAAAAGCATAGGAAAGTTCGTTACCCAACAAAATCAATAAAATGTTTCCAAATGGCAGCCATTTTAAATTTTAAAGTCATTTTTTTCTTATACTGCTATAAAAATTGGATTTCACCAACTTAATCGCCCTTAAATCACCACTTTATAATATAAAATTCAACTGAATATACAAAAACGAACCGGTGTCAGCAGGGGTTAGTTTAACTCTGATTACAATAGTCAAATCAGATTTTTATAAAAGTGTTATATAGAAAAAAATATAGTGCTCTTGTTTCTTTTTATAAATACTCGTTTAACACATCGGCGAGCCAGCTGCGTGTCGCAATTATTAGGCCTACAACTCAAAATTATTTTCTTGAAATTATCGGTGAAAACCCAACACATTTGTAGCTACACACGAATATATGAAGTGCAATTTTTCAAAAATTTGGTGAACAATATTTGCCCTGTCTAAGCGTAGCGAAGGATTAGTTTCGGTTGCTTAAGCTCCTTGGTTCATTGTAGGCTTTGAATCAGCCTTTGAACTTTGTTATTAGGCCTACCCGTCCGCCGCTTTACTTGGACTAAATAAACAAACATACTCGGCCTACAAGACATAAACTTAATAATTACATTTTCAAACAAATTTTGGTTAGTGTAGAAGTTATTGCAACTAATACAAACACGCCTACGATTGCTTCGCTGATTTTTTCAGCGGCCGCCATTGCAAAAAAACTATAGTACATACAAACTTGCCTGTTACCAGAATAGATTTTGTTAAATTTAAACTAATATTCATTAGCCTACAAAATCCCTTGCAAGGGCAAGGGCCTCTATGTAAATGTTAATAATAATAAAATGGTTTTATTTATAATCTCGTAATCCTGATTATGAACAATTAAAAGTTCTCTTAAATTTTCTTGAAAACTTAAAAAGAAAAAATGCAAAACAGCCTTATTCTTTATCAGCTCTATTCCGAGAAGTCTACAAACAAAATACATATAAAACATCTGTTATTCAAAATACTGATGTTTGACACTACTGATCACTATCATGTAGAAGCGCTTACATAAGAAAATATACAGTTTTTCTAAAAACTCGAGAATAAGGCTTTTAAAATAAGTCTTTCATAACTTTTTACGACTTACTCTGGAAATATTTTTTTCAAATTTTACATCACATAATTAGACATAAAGACAGTGTAATTAGACACATATATGGACTTACGAAATTAGGCATATTTTTTACAAAAATTATCTCAGCCAGTTTCTAGTTTGTTGTGTTTTCTCTTCCAAATAATTGTAATCATATTATTTCAACCTAATTTGACATTTCTAAAAAAAAATGGTAAACATTCAAAACTTATGAGAGGTCTGGGCACATTTCGTCGTCTCGGTTTTGAGTGCTATCATTAATTCCGCTCCAGTAGTTCAATTTCCAGTGAAAATACGCCAACAACACTAGTCTAGACTTTATGTTATTATTTTTAATTTAGGCTTTACTTGCTGATCACAATGTTTAAGAAAAATCAAATTTGATTTAATAATAACAGTTTAAGGTTACTAAGGAGATAGAACGGCCATTATAGTAAGAACAAGACCAGGAACTTTAAAATGGGTACGATCCTTACCTCTAGATCAAGTTTCACTTATTTTTCACTTATTTAGTGATATATATATATATATATATATATATATATATATATATATATATATATATATATATATATATATATATATATATATATATATATATATATACATATTGAGAGTGTGTGAGCGTGCTCGCGCTTTTATCCGATCTGCCAATATTTTGATAACCGATTTTTCAAACTTATCACAAAAATTGATTTTGGTAGAAAAAAGTTTCGACAAGTTAATCAACCAGTTAATTCGTTCAACAGTTTCAAAACGGCGGCAATTTGATTTTTTTTTAATTCATGTTTCTTGTCTTAAATATTTTGAAAATCTTATTTCACCACTGTAATCAGCGTAAAATAGCAATTTGAATTTTCAAAGTTCGTAGAAATCATGAAACGTAATTTGACGCCGACAGGTTTGTACATAAGTATAAACATACAAATTAATACGCTTACTTTAGAAATGTCTGGATGAGTGAATCACTTGTTTATCAAAACACTATTTGTTTCCGTCCGATAAATTAAATTGTTTAAACATTTAATGGAATGTTATGCATTTAAGTCATACAGAAAATTTAAATTACTCACCTGAGCAGATTTTAACACTAATAACTATAGTAAAATCATATTTTAGAGGTTGTAACGTTAATGGTTAAACATTTGAATGCTGCTATTTTAAATGAACTTTTCCAAAGCAATTTTTTTAAATCGTTTTCTGTTAAAGGTTTAAATTAAGACTGACCAAAATTGCTATCAAGACAAACCTAAAATAAAACACACACACACACACACACACACACACACACACACACACACACACACACACACACACACACACACCACAAACGTGCGCGTATAAGTTTGCTAAAGCTTGGGATGTTACTAGAAACAGTCGCATTTTAGGTTTTAAAAATCAATAAAAATACAAATATCCTTAACGCCTGCAATTGCAAATATGTTTTAATAAAAGTCACTTGTATAGCCTATAAGTAAAAATAAATCGTTTCTCTACCTATTAGCACAGTATTAAAAGAATTATTGGCTTACCTTTGTTATCGGGAGGAGATGGCAGAGACCTTATTACCGGTGTCGGTTTGTGTTTCAGGTAAGGCTTATGCCTGATAGCGCTAGAAGATGGCTTCCTAGGAACAGGTAAAGGTATAGGTCTGGCCAACGTATTGGCATCGCTTGCTTCGAACCCGTACAGCGGATAGGGAGGATAGAACATAGACGCGTTGGAGAACCCTGGAGGATGCAGTCCGAAGGAGAACAGATATCTCCCTAAAGACGGATAAGGGAAAGGAGAGCCCGGAGACGAAGGGGAAGATAAGGGAGAAGGCGACTGGTCATTGTGCGGGTTGCTGATAAGAGAATCTACGAAAAACGAGCGAGACATGTCCGCAGAGAACACTTCACAAGATAAGGAGATTTGAGGTTATGTCTATACCGCAGCACATGTCACTCACTACCTCTTCCAATCGCCAATAGATTACAACTGAATACTTTGCAGAAAGGAAACCCACCCCTTAGTGAACCTATTGTTGCTGTCCCTCCCCTCTCTAGTACAGCACGCTCTCACGTGGTAACTATTCCAAGTTAGGTTAGCATTTTGAAAAAGTCACCCGGTTAATTTGAATGCTTTATTGACATAAACATAGGGTTGTAATTAATGGGATCGCCGATCAAACGGATCGGTACGGTAATTGGGCATAGGCTATCAGGAAGTGCTGATTCACTCGAGGGGTGACGCTCTTCTAGGGGATGACGATCGGATATTTGAAACCTTACAAGTATGTAAGTAAACTGACGATGTTTATTAATTATTGCCTATAAGTCTGGATAAGAGAGGACCAGCAGAAAACTTTGCAATTTAGACATTATTGTTACATTAAAAAATACATGTGGAAATCAAATCAGTGCCAAACCTAACCTTGAAATCACTTTTCTATGAGTATTTTATTGTGTGTGTGTGTGTGTGTGTGTGTGTGTGTGTGTGTGTGTGTGTGTGTGTGTGTGTGTGTGTGTGTGTGTGTGTGTGTGTGTGTGTGTGTGTGTGTGAGAGAGAGAGAGAGAGAGAGAGAGAGAGAATTTCAGGTTTCTGAACATATGAGCCCGAGAACAGCTTCCTGTATATTGAGTATGAACATATGATTGTCGAGTCGAATCGTCTGCTATATGGACTACTGTATACGACTGCCGTACCTAACGCCTTTATATTAACTTCTCAAGACTATAATAGTAATTGCATCGTGTACGGTGTAATTGTAATAGTGACCAGTGGTAAGGTGATGATATTTTGTTACGTAATACGGACCTAAACCATTCTAACCACGTAATAATAACAATCTCACAAATATCTGTGATGAGGATCGCATTTGCAACGCCAAGTCAAAACATATTTTTTTACAATTCGTACAATGCGATTTGTCTATTTTTTCTTATGTTATGTGCTGATTTTCTTATAACCCTGCAGGGGAGTGCAAACTAGTTGCACTTATTCAGAGGATTTAGACGTCCCTCGCGCTACCGGAGTCTAACAAATACTTACACTTACAACACTACACTTACGACTTTAACACTTTACACTCACACTTACATTCAGGAAGGCGATAATAGCCTCAATGTGCTTTTCGCCTTAAAATAACAAAAAAAGATTTTCTTATAAATCAGGGCATCTTTAAAACTAACCTGTCTTAAACTGTGAGCACATCGCTATAAAAACTAAACTAATTAACCGATTGGCATGAAAATTGGCTTAGCGGTATCTCGAAATCGTTATCTAACTCTAAAAAAAGGTATTCGAAACTCTTTTTCGGACAACAAATTGTTCAAAATCGAATTTTCTGAAAATCATATCTAAATATTTTGATCACATTTTGTTCCAAATTAATCAAAAACTGGTTAAAGAGCTAATTGCATTAAATTAACTTAATTATTTAAATCTGATCATAAGATTTTGCTGAAATTTCAACGATATAAGAATATCAATAAACAACTCAATGCTGCCAACTTTGAAGTGCATTCGAGTGTAGTATAGATGTAAACCTTCACAGCCTCTGGATTGTTTTTTTCCCGGTTTATTCTCCAAATGAAAATTGCTTTTTGATTATTATACGTGATAAAATTTGAAACATTTTTTCCAATTTTGGGAAACTAGGCCGATTTTCTGAGTTCTTTTAACGAAAGCTTTCGGAACGGAAGAGGGGGCAATTAAATATGCGAAAGTATTGTAATGTTTTTGTTCAATTTTTCTCATACTATAATATATAGAATAATGTACATAGAATAATTCCGTTTTAAATAGATTTCTTTAATTACTAAACTTCTTCATTTGTTCCTACCGCATTTCTTTACTTTAAGTAATATTAAGTTTATAAAACTACAGATTATTGGCTCTAAATTTATCTGTTTTGTTATTTGTGTAGAGGCGAAGTAACCTTTGTGCCTTGCCATTGTAAACACTTCCCAGAACAGCCTTTTTCAAAAAACCATCTTTTTTTTTGTTTTGCGCACTATGGAAATCATTAATGCACGGAATGCAAACAAAAAAGTAGTAAATAATTGGCAAGGGTTTCCTCTGGAAGTAATCAGCTGAACTGTTTTCTAGAAAAGATCAAAGGTTCCTACAGTTTGTCTATACGTTGTCTCAAACCAAAATTTATTGCATTTTGGATTTTTACCCTAACTGTTAAGCACAACAAAATCTTTTATTTCAAATGATTACATTTCCACTGTTTTCTAGTTACTACCGTGTCACTTGTGTGTATTGAAACGATTCACGACTTTTCAAGAGTTTTGATCAATTTACGTCCCGGAATGCCTAAAGCCTAGTCGCCAAGGACTGTGTTCAGTACTGAAATAATAAACATGAAACCAAAATTTACAATGATCAAAACAAAAAGTAAAATAGTTCACAAGGTAAAGTATTTCTGTTGTGATTCTGCATTTATCAGTTATTGTATAGCTTTTCGTCTTATTTGTGACTTTTTGTGATTTTCCGTTCACTAGTAACACTAAATTTTTATTGTGACCTTTCAGGTATCCGCCCTGAGTGTTTGTTCTTAGGTTTAGGCCCTAAGTATCTAAAGCTTAAGTCCTAGTTGCTCAGTTCATGTTTTAAGTTGATCTATATTCCATGTACACAAATGATAGGAAATCTTCGAACAATCAGTAATCATGACAAAACCTGTATAATTCGTCATTAACTAACAATTATTAACACTTTCTAGTTACTGTAAAAGAAAGGTTCCCGAGTCTGCAAATCATTTCCGTAATTACGTTTTAAGTGATTAAGGCTATTGGATTTGTTTATTACAGATCCCCTGACTTTGATTCGATGCTGTAAGCAAACGAAAAATAATGTAATACAATGTAAATGTAATTATACGGTTACCTTAATTGATTTATCCTGAACAATTACACTTATACAAGTTTTTTGTGAGTAATATGTTTAAAGAACACGGTTTTCCGGGGTTTTTTGCTGTTGTTGAACTTCATGACTTTAACAAGCCCAGAGTTTTAGTACAACAAAATTTCTGTTACGATTGAACACAGTAGGTATACAGTACCTGGAAGAAAGTGGGATTATTGTGTCTAATATTTACCAATTTATTACGTTTTTTGTGAATAATTCTTAACTTTATAATTGTTGATTTTCTTGACAAGTTTTTTACACAAAAATAACAGTTGAAATTTCGTTAGTCTGTATGTGGTAGTGATAAGTTATTTCAAAAAGTGGTATTTCAAAAACTGAATTATTATCAAAAAGTTAAAAACCGACTGCGCTAGGCCGTGCTCAGTGGCGGAGATACAGTCTGGTTATTTACACATTGTGGCCGGGCAAGTCAGAAAAAATACACACTTAAATGGATAATCACGTGATGTTGATTGCCAATAAGCAACAATTACAAGTTGTTCGGTTTTCGTTCACCCCATCGTATCACTAAGATATAGAAACCGTAAAAGTTTTGTACTGGTTTTTCTATTAAGCCCAGGAGTTTGTGCATGAAATGTTTTGTGAAACGAGACACAACCCGATTTTCAACAAATAGAACACAAAACAGATTCTTTATTATACTTCTGTAACAGTACAAGGTTTTGGTTTATAAATTGCGGCGGTTATTTAAAAGCCACCCCACCTCTCACACATTTCTACTCTTAAGTAGGTTTATCAGTGTCCGTTTTAGTTATTCTTTAATTCTTATTCATTCTTGTCGATGTTATATAAATATTCCCTCGTTAATTGTAATAAATCAGTCTTTATAGCTTCTTTGTTTAATGTGTCGGTGGCTTACTAGTGGTTTTAATTGAAATGCTCAGTGTATTCAATTCAAATATCTGTGTATTATTTATACTGAATTTTATAAAAACATGCCAAAATCTTCTTATATTCGTAAATCTCCAAAACAGTTTATATAGGCTATGATGCTAACTCGTGCTTTGAAAATAAGAAAAACTCTAGACTAAGTCATATCGGCTATCGTTTAGTGGGAACCAGACTGTAGCTTCAACATGTATCTTTAATAATAATCAGTTGTCAATGAAAATTCATAATAATTTTAATAATCGTTCAATATTTTCTTTTGTAAAGTACTTATTGCTAATGATACCATGCTGATTATGTGC
The DNA here is from genome assembly GCA_022606455.1 of Callitettix versicolor. Lineage (NCBI taxonomy): Eukaryota > Metazoa > Arthropoda > Insecta > Hemiptera > Cercopidae > Callitettix > Callitettix versicolor. The sequence goes on along the minus strand of CM040189.1, from coordinate 34,702,518 downwards.
ATGTAAATACCATTTGATTAATATTATTATAAGCGAAATGAGCAGTAGGCTAAATCACAAAAAAATTAGTAATTCTGTATAAAAACAAAATACAAATTTTAAAAACTTTATTTAAATTGAAGACTTTACAAACTTCATTTTCTCTGAAAAACAATTTTTTTTATCCCCAAAACTCCCGGCCTGTTAAAATCATAGAGTTCTACAAAAGCAAAACCAATACGAGAAACTGTTTTTAAAGTTTGAAAGTTAATAATAAAGTGCTAAAAAAAAGTTGAAAATGAGATTATGAATTTAGAGATTGAATAACTTTTTAGTGTAGTTTGTGTAAATAAATTGTCAGAAAACAAAAATACTATTCTAGTGTTTTGTAGCAACATGTTATATTTTTAATCATATTAATTATTCAGATATATTATAATATATTTGTAAGTGAGATACGTCTCACAAATTATTTAAATCTTTAAAAAATTTAATATTTTGTAATCTTAATTTTTAGGACCCTCCTATGTACGGGTATTAATGTCCCCTATAGGTCCTTCTCGTGTGTAAAATTTTGTGTCACGAAGGAATGAATGGAAATAAATAAATGAAGTTGTGCATGTGTAAATTGTTCAGGATAAAGCAATCCAGGTGACCAGGTAATTACATTTATTTTTCTTTTGCTTGTTATTTTCATTTTTGTGTTTTCAACGAAAATGAAGTTAATAAAGCTGTTTTTTAATATGTTTTAACATTTCTCTCAAATGTATGAATTCTTTATATTTGTTGGTAATACCAAAAATAAAGGTAATCAATGGATTATGCTTCCGATAAATCCAGTTCAAAAAGTAGACTGTATTAATAAAACTGGAAGTCGGACTACTTTATCAACAACAGTTGTTTAACCAGTAATTTGAAAACATAGACTATAACTCAAACCAGCGTAGAAAATATAAAATAAATTAAATCGAGAGAAATAAAAGGAAACCGTGATTGTGGTCGGTGTTTCTTTTTCTATTCATATCGAACAGAATTTTTTTATTTAATATTTTTCCATTACGTTATTTGATCTGTCGTCTGACTTCTTAGATGAGATTCGACATGTTTTGGAGTAGTAACTCTATCATCAGGGATTGTTGATGTGCACGTCATAGATGTACATCTACTCTGATGCACAGGGTCAGTTATTATATAATGTAATGTATGTAGGCCTACATTGTTTTAATGTTCGACGTTCTCTTAGGAGTGATTAACGGCTTCTAAAACATGTCGAATAAGACTTGACAAATAAGATAACAAAAAGATATTCAATATTTTCATCTTAACTTGGATACCATTAAAATGCAGATCAAAGTACTTTTTTATTCTAAGTTTGGTACACTAAGTAACAATTCTTCATATAGGCTAATTCTTCATATTTCTAAAATTTTAGGAAAATTCAATGGATCGATTTGTCTGTTTTTCCAACCGGATTTTTTTCTCCATGAAGAAAACTGTTATTTTATCAAGAAACCAGAGATACGAAATGGTTACATCGAGACGGCTGATGAAGGATAGGCTTACGAGGGTTGCACATCGCTATTGATATGGTAACATGATTAAAATCAAAACTCAAAGAGAGAAGAGATAACAAATAATTAAGAACTATATTATATGAAATGGCTTCTATAGTTACTTCCTATATTATCAAGATAACCACGGCACGCAAATGTCTCGCTGACGTGATGTAAGCGAATTTCTAACATTGTTTTTGTTATCTTACTATCATTAAAAAGCTTACTTCAGCACCATAATCAGCATTCAAATCTGTATATATCAGTATCTTAAACATTTTTTAAACTATGAAAGCGAACCCTGACACCCGTAAAAATCATTTTCATAGTTAAAATTTATTTTAAATAATAATTTTAGACAATTTTTAACGATGGTAAAACGCTCAGCAGACTTTTTTTAACGTTTAAAGATAAAGTCACGATGTTTTTAAAGATCTGAAATGACCGCCACTTTGAAACAGCTGCTTGGATTTTCCTGGGTAACTTCGTACCAAGTTCGAATTTGAGTGTGCTAACACACATAATTACATATATAATGTTTAACGACTCTTCAAGATGTGATCTATAGATCAGGATCGTCGATCTCGGGTTTGGGTCTTACCATAATGGCTACTACAATAGATCATTTTGCAATGGAAATTCACAAATAACTAACAGCCATTCCGTGGACTACTTATCACACTTCTTGATGTTCCTAGCCCCTGTAAGTTGTTATAATCGAACTTTGAATAAATTTTAAACTAATTTGCCGAGTATAAAAGGATTAGACTAACCCCAAAACGTTACAACAAGACAGCATCTGGTCATCAGTAGCAGCGATATTAATATCTCTGTAAATAAATCCAACCGTCATTCATAGCACAATGATTAACAGATTATAACTAGAAGAAATCTTGTCTTGCACAGATAACTGTTTATGATTGGCTCTATTGTATGCACCTGGGCGTGGCTTAGATACAATCTACTAACCCCTTAGTAAGTACCACCCCTTTAGTATGACGTCATACCCTTAGTGTGGCGAATCGGGCTACCCTAGTAGTGCTATTGTGTAATTTTTATTAAAACTCTCGATGCTTGCTTAACACCAGAACCATGAAGGTTCAATTGAATCGAGTTTAATTTGATAACCCTTGTTGGCAACACAGCTGCACCCCCCCACCCTCGCGCCAAGTCAATATTGTCAAGTAATTACACCGTCAAAGATTTATTGAAACGCTTCGTTACAAGTTCATGCTTGTTTTACTGGACGCGAAGTGTTGTCGGCTGCAAGTGACTGGTCCACTCCAATCACCTCGCCTAAAAATTAACATTTCAAGCAATATGTAGTAGCAAGTTCCCAATTTCTTCTACTAGTTATTATTGTTGCTGTTGCTGCTGTTTCTGCTGTTGTTCTTGCTGTTGCTGTTGTTGCTGTTGCTGATTCTCTTGCTACTGCTGTTGTTGTTGCTGCTGCTGTTATTTCTGCTGTTGTTCTTGCTGTTGCTGCTGTTGCTGTTGCTGTTGCTGATTCTCTTGTTACTGCTAGTGTTGTTGTTGTTGTTGTTGTTGCTGATTCTCTTGCTACTGTTGTTGTTGTTGTTCTTGCTGTTGCTGTTGTTGCTGTTGCTGATTCTCTTGCTACTGTTGTTGTTGTTGTTATGGTTGTGGTTGTGTTGCTGCTGCAGCTGTTGCTCTTGCTGTTGCCGTTGTTACTGTTGCTGATTCTCTTCTACTGCTGTTGTTGTTGCTGTTGTTGTTGCTTGCTGTTGCTTGGTTTGCCGCAGCTGTTGTTCTTGCTGTTGCTGTTGCTGTTTCTGTTCTGACTCTTGCTACTGTTGTTATTGCTGCTGCTGCTGTTACTGCTGTTGTTGTTCTTGTAGTTGCTGAAGCTGATTCTCTTGCTACTGCTGTTGTTGTTGCTGCTGCTGTTACTTCTGCTGTTGTTCTTGCTGTTGCTGATTCTCTTGCTACTGCTGTTGTTGTTGCTGCTGCTGTTACTTCTGCTGTTGTTCTTGCTGTTGCTGTTGTTGCTGTTGCTGATTCTCTTGCTACTGCTGTTGTTGTTGCTGCTGCTGTTACTTCTGCTGTTGTTCTTGCTGTTGCTGTTGTTCATGTTGTTGATTCTCTTGTTGTTGCTGCTGCTTTTACTTCTGCTGTTGTTCTTGCTGTTGCTGTTGTTGTTGTTGCTGCTCTTGTTGCTGTTACTGATTCTGCTGTTGCCGTTGCCATTGCCGAGATCGTCATCATCGTCCTCATTTTCTCCCTTTTTTCTCTTTTTGTTAGTCGTTTTGTACTTTATTTTCAATTCTTATTTTATCATCTTCTCGCCAATTATGAGTTTTTTAGCGCACCATCTTCCTGCTTCTTTACTTCACTTCACTTCGGTAGAGCAATGTGAGGAGTAGCATGACCATTAACACCAATTATTTTAGCGTTATTATTTAAATAATTTTTTCTGTTACAACTGTCCTTCCGTTTTGGTATTCACTATGATCATTACTAATATAACACCTGTAACAATAGTGAATTCTTCACTATCTGGTACCAAACACTCTATGCTATATATTAACAAATACAGGAGCCGGTAGTATAGGCCTAAAATGACCTGTTGTGTCATTCAAAACATTATCCCCTGAATTAGAATTTATTCGTGAAAGATACATTAAAAAAAAAAAAAAACACTCAAACAGATACAAGCAAAATAATGACACATGCCAAAACATAAATAAAATAATTATGGCACTTAATTATTTAAGTGTCGCTAAAGCGACTAAAACGAATTTTATCTTACCCTCTTTTTTCAATCTCCAAATTCGCTATCACGAAAAGCTTTAAACAGCATGCATTTATTAATACTTTGAGCTTTCAAATTTCATTGAAAATACGAAAACGAATCCTGGTTACGATGGTCAAATCAGATTTTCAACAATTTTAAAACACCAGATTTATTAATTTTTTAAGATTTTAAATAGTGTCATTTTAAAACTATTGAATGATTTTTGTTATTACCAAATTTAAATTAAATCGGACTAAAATTGCGAGCGTGACACACACACACACACACACACACACACACACACACACACACACACACACACACACACACACACACACACACACACACACACACACACACACACACACACACACACACACACACACACACACACACACACACAATTACAAGTCGAAAAGAAAAGGGAAATTAAAATTTCCCTCCTAATCACATGTATGTCAGCACTGATTGTTCTGCTATAACTCATAACGTCTATCAGCTGTTAATTTTAATCTATCAGCTGTTTCATTGTTGGCTAATTGTTATTGTGTTTAAAAAAACTGTGTAAAATGAGTTCTCCTTTGTCTGATTGCACTAAGGAAGAAATGCGAGCAGTGATACACTTGATATACAGTGATACAGTGATACACTCAATTCAGAAGGTGTGAAACCAGCAGAGATTATTCGTCGAATGCAGCATCAATAGGGAGAGAGTTGTTTGAGTGGACGCAAGATCTACAAATGGATTGATAGCTTTAAAAGTGGTAGGATTTCTCTGTATGATGAACAGCGGCCTGGTAGGCCTTCCACTTCAAAGACTAATGTCAAACGACGAATTACAGTTGATAATATTGCAAGTGAGTTGAATGTAAGTCATGGCTCAGCATATTCAATCGTCCACGACTCTTTAAACTTTCGAAAGTCTGTGCTCGCTGGGTTCCACGTCAATTGACCAGCATTCACAAAGACAATCGTTTCAAAATTTCTAAGAAGCATTTGGAGCGTTATGAAGAAGAAGGGGACTTGTTTCTTAAGCGAATAATAACCGTTGATGAGACATAGGTTCATCATTTTGAGCCAGTGAATAAGCGACAAAGTTTGTTTTGGAAACATCTTTCATCCCTCCAAGCAAAAAAGTTCAAAAATCAGCTCTCTATAGGAAAGTTTATGATGACGAAATTCTGGTGATATGGAAGGTCCAATTTTGGATGACTTCAAACTTTAAGACCAAACGATAAATAGTTACAGCTAATGTGAGCTATTGCTTTCATTGGACTAAACAATCAAATCCAAAAGACGTGATTTTTTATGATAACGCTCCATATCATACTTCTAAAAACAGTCCTATGCCTATAAAATCTCGGTTTCCAGCTGCTGGACCACCCTCCATATAGTCCAGACTTTTTCAAGCGATTTTCGTTTTTTCGGTCCATTAAAAGAACAGTTGTGATGGAATCATTAGCGATCTGATGAAGAGGCCATACAAGCGGTGCAAAATTTTCTGAACACTAGGCCGAAAACCTTCTTCCAGGAAGGAATTCAAACGCTGGTTAAAAGATGGTCTAAATGCAGAGACGTAGGAGGGGATTATGTTGAAAAGTAATGCTAGTATCATTTATGTAAGTACAATAAATATGTAGATTTTTCAATGTCACTTAACGTATTGACTTACCTCATATATATATATATATATATATATATATATATATATATATATATATATATATATATATATATATTAGGCCTACATATGTAATGTACATACAAGAATGTATTCGTAAAAGTAATAAGTATAAAAAAATGTTTAACAAATATTAAAAACTGTGATAAATAACAGCAGAAGACCAAATGATTATACATTAAAAAAATGTTTTTCTCTTCCTGTCATAATGTAATGTAAACGTTTCATCAATCACTAAACAAAGCAATAAACTTGCAAAATAAAATAAAGCAATCAATAAACACAACGTGAAATTATTTTTGTACAAAATTTAAAATGTTACAATATCTAAGTTGTCACTAGAATACTCGGTTCCGTCACCGAATCTAAAATTTCAGTTAACACTATAAACTGTACGAAGATACAGTAGTTCATATTTTCACAATACAGTAAATACTTTATACGCAGCGTATCCGAGCACGCCATACACACCTGGATACACACGTCGCAATGTATCATGTCACCGTGAGCAGTCCATTGTTGCACACGTCCCCACACCTGGGTGTACTGTTGCAAACGAGGCTAACTAACCTATATTTAATTGTACACCAGCAACTTAAATACAGCTGCAGCAAAGCAATAGCGAATCATTATTAATTGCAGTTCAGTGTTATCGCGAAAAAGTGGCAATTTAAGGACCCTGTTTTGTCAAATTCCTCGACATATTTGCATAGAAACCAATTCTTTCATTTGAAATTCCGTGCACTGACTTCAGTTCCACGAGACTGACTAAAATTTAAATAAAATCTTTCAAACCGATTTTGATTGGCACTCTTGCAGTTTGTTGGGGGGGTATGATAGCTGGAATTTTCGAGGGGATAACGACCAGCACAACAGAGTTCTAAAGTTTATACCCCCTAACCCCCCAAAGTAAAACTGTTTGCTTTGTAACGAATAAAATACATAAGATATCTGTGTAAGTACATATTTTATAGCAAGTACAGATTATAAAGTTTACAGATCTGTTGATATTCACACATATGATTATTTAAACGATGCAATATCTTTTCGTCATAAATCAGAGACACGTACTAAAATATTGCCTTAAGCTCTACAACAAACAATCGCTGACGTAATCAAAGCAAATTTCCGAACATTTTTTTTTATTTTCCCCTTTTTCGAAACTCTGATATTCGGTATTAAAATATTCAAATATTTTGCACTTTATACTTTTAAATTACTTTGAAAATACAACAAAATGGTCCTTGTCAAATTAGATTTTTTAAATGTCAACTGATTTTGAAAATTCATTCAAGTAACGCTTCCATCAAGATTAAGTAAATAAATCAAGGTTGAAAAGGTTTCTATCATTTTGTAACACAAAGTACCCTGTAGGCTATATTGTAAATCGTTATCCAATGTAATCATTAAAGTTGAACTTTAAATGTACACTGCAGTTACACATCAAGCCCTATGTTATTATGGTTAAACATTTTGTAACACAAACTACCCTGTAGGCAATATTGTAAATCTTTATCCAATGTAATCATTAAAGTTTGAACTTTAAATGTACACTGCAGTTACACATCAAGCCCTATGTTATTATGGTTAAACATTTTGTAACACAAAGTACCCTGTAGGCAATATTGTAAATCGTTATCCAATGTAATCATTAAAGTTGAACTTAAATGTACACTGCAGTTACACATCAAGCCCTATGTTATTATGGTTAAACATTTTGTAACACAAAGTACCCTGTAGGCTATATTGTAAATCTTTATCCAATGTAATCATTAAAGTTGAACTTAAATGTACACTGCAGTTACACATCAAGCCCTATGTTATTATGGTTAAACATTTTGTAACACAAAGTACCCTGTAGGCAATATTGTAAATCTTTATCCAATGTAATCATTAAAGTTGAACTTAAATGTACACTGCAGTTACACATCAAGCCCTATGTTACTATGGTTAAACGTTTTGTAACACAAAGTACCCTGTAGGCAATATTGTAAATCGTTATCCAATGTAATCATTAAAGTTGAACTTTAAATGTACACTGCAGTTACACATCAAGCCCTATGTTACTATGGTTAAACATTTTGAACAGAAAAGGGCGGTAGGAAAAGACAACATGTCAAAAAACACGAATAAAATAAACCGTCTGTATATTTTCTGGCAGTGTGTTTGTTTACAAAACAAAAAATGATAAAAGTATGAATAAATAAATGCTAAACTCATGTTTGTCCAAAGTAGCATGTTGTGATAAGGTTATTTGGGGCGTTTATAAATTAAAAAGTAAACATTAAACACAGATTGTAATGTTTAATCTGACCCTGCTTCTGCAGAATTAACAAACACAAACTGTTGGCGATTTGTTTATTGTTTGTTATAAACTTTGAAGAATAACCAAACACTGTGTCGTGTCAAATCTATGGTAGAAATACCGTAAAGCACTGCACAAACTTTCTTCTTAATTGAATGATTAAATAGTCTTTGAAGTACTTGAATACTCAAAATAAAACGAGTGTCTTTATTTCCACAAATTTACGTTTCAAAAACGTCGACTACAAAACAGAAAAATAGGCTTTATTTCTCAAAATTGGTTCACAAGAAAATTTAAAAATTTATTCGTGTACAAACCAGCAGGAGGCAAAGGACCTTGAGGACCTCCAGTAGAATGAGTTAGTCAGAGGACTGTTGGAAATCATTGAGGGCACCAGTCTGTTTAATTGGAATCCAAGAAGCTAACAGGTCCTTTGTGGCGTACTTATTCTGCACTTATAAATACCGCTTCAACTATCTGCTTTGTCAGCGTTAAGATGGTTAACCCTCATCGTATTTATAGTGAGAAAATAAAAATACGTAATCCTAAACTTTTCCAGTCTTTCTTAGTAAAGTAGCCCTAACAACAGACCCTAAAGAGCAATAATTAAAAACAAGTACCGAGAAACATTACCGTGTAAATAGTGTCCATACGTGTTCACCGTGTGTGCATGCACATAGGTAGACTAGTATAAGAGCGTGAGGAGAAATGTTAAACAGAACGTTTATAAGTCGATTACCATTGACAACCGATGACGCAAACTAATACTCAAATTCGGCATGAAACCGACGTCATTTTGATGAAGACACACGACCGGAAGTGGGCCCACGTCATATCCGGAGCAGGATGGTACGGCTACGAGGGTGTTTCCAAACAATATGTCGGGTAATTTGGTAGGTCTGGAGTCGTGTGCCGCTCTTCAGCGGGGCATCGCCACGTGTCCGTGAATCTAATGGTATTAGGCACTGCGCCCTGCACCGAGCACAGAGATGTTAATTACAGATAGGCTATTTGAAGGTTACACCTAATCAGTTTATAAGTTTATACCTAATCTTTTATATTCGAAAAGTATTAATGAGTTATAATAAAAAATAAATCTGAAACAGTAAAACGTTAAACTTAGTGAAGGTAAAGTAAATAAACGTGAGTTATAGTAATGTTTTAGGAAGGGAAAATAACAGAAAATAACAAGAATTAAACAATCAAAGAAAGAATTGTAAAGAGAATTGAACAAACGAAAAAATTGTACTTTGTTTAAAGGGTTATTAGAAATACTTTATAAGAAACTATTTTTATATGAGTTGTTCCATGTGCAACTTTTAATAAATTCCATACCTTTAATAAAGAAATCCCTGCATGATGTATAGGTTTATTAAATGAATAAAATGTGTTTTAATACGAGAATAAAAGGAAATAATAAGTCAATAAGAAAAATCTGTAAAAGTCTTAAAAAATACTTAATAAAAAATCAAAATAAATAATTATCCAATACGGAAAATGAAAGGAAATAATAAGTCTATAAGGAAAATTTAAAACGTCTATACTGAAATGAAAGAAAATAAAGGGTCTATACGAAAAATTAAAGGAAAGAAAAGTACGTAAGAAAAATTTTAAAAAGTAAGTCTATAAAGGAAATGAAAGAAAATAATAAGTCTGTAAGGAAAAAAAATCCCATAAGGAAAAAAAGAATAAGTCCAAACGGCAAACAAAGAGAAATAATAATTAAGTTTTAAAAATCTTTCTAATAAAGTACTAAAGGTATAACATCTTTGAACAAAAAGTTAGATTATGTTTTGGTTATGTGTGCACTTTAGTAAAGATTTATTGTATAATAGCCTATGCCAATGTATATTACTTTCCAATATGGCCTTTTGTGATGCGCCATAAACTGCCTTATTCGTATCACGGGGTAAGGTAAGTTTATTGCAAAAGTGTCTTTAAGTTTTATTGACTAATAAAAACGTAATAACCAGGTTAATGTAATGAACAGAAAAGTTTACAATAATCTGTATTACAAATGTTTTAAAGCTTAGGCCTACTTATACGTATGTACACTATAAATAACTCACATCACAACGAACTGTTTACAAAACACTGTGCAAACTTCTTCCTGTTCAGAAGCTCCTGAAGCGTAACGACTTCTCAGAAGCTGTTCTAGTTAGAAATTATTGTAACTGTATTCCTCTTGTCTGCGAAGTCCGAGGAAAGCCAGGACACTGATTACAAGGCTCTCGACATAGTCATGACCTTCTCGTATTTTCTATTGTTTTTATCTAAGGCTGTCCCCGGAGCTTCGGAGCTCTGGCTTATACTGTTGTTTTACGATCCCCCGGTGCCTTAGTTGCCCTTCAGTTCCTGCTCCGACAAATTTTATATCACTTTTGATGTTGAAATGGTATTTTTATTCCGATTTGTTTTAGATGTACAATTAAGGGCAATAAATTTACAATTAAAACACTATACAAACTTTGTCGTATCACCTTTTATCCGGTTTGAACTGAATATTAAATATAAATAAGTTAGAAACGTAACAATACTAAACCAAATAATGTATTTTACAGATTAATTCACACGAAACCTGGATTTCAGTACATCTTCACATTATATTCAATTATTTGAATTCGAATTACTTTTAATCGATCGTTGTTATTGAATGCTATAACAGTACAATGGACCCACCACTCACCACTCACCACAGGAACGTCAAGCGGGACCATTGTCACTTCTTTTGTAACCATCGTCTCCCTCCTTAACACACACACGCGCATCAAATATGTCGGTAACATATATTTTTAGCCAGCGACAGTTTAGAGCAGTTTTCATTTCTGATTCTTAAAGTTTTGATTCGTTCTATTCCACTCATGTGACGTAAGTCTGTGCAGTTGCAGATAGATCCGAAGTACTTAGACTTCGCATGACTTTCACATGATAATTGTTTACGCCCACACTTCACACAATGTCTGCCTGGGTATACGACGTATATAGGGTTATGATGATATAGGGTACAGACATATAGAAAGATATAGGGTATACGTATAGATATACGTATAGATATAAGGTAGACGTATAGGTATACGTCAATAGGCAAGATAATAGTCAATAGTCAATAGTCAAATCGTTTTTCAGGTAACTTAATTTTAAAACGAGGTTTTTACGTAGATGTCACAGAATTAACTCTTGATCGAGTTGAATGGAATTTTGACACGTGATTTTCCTATTTCTCCAACGTTTTTGTTTCTGAAGCCTCTTTTATGTTAAAAAAAAACTATTGAATATAGTAATTTCTCAATAGCAGCTGTAACGGTTTTGGTCGGATTTCACTGAAATGAGAGGTAGCAACTTTGAGTTAATAGCAAAGATGCATAAAACCTGTTAAACTCTTTAAAATTGGCGGTAATTCAAAAATATAACATTTTTGATTCAATATTTTTATGAAAATCTAATTTCACTATCGTAAACGTCGCTAAAATCTGCAAACATCAGCAATTTTAATTTTAAAACATCAATTAAAATGCAAAAATTAAGCTAGGCGGTTTTATGGAGTCGGTGCTTTCACTGATCTTCCCTCGTCGTTCAAGTGATGTTATTATTTGTTGTAACTTTTTGGAAAATTGTGTCCATTTCTTCAACAAAACAACTGCATGCCACTACAGCTGAATACAGTGACACCCTGTACAGCAGAATACACTTTGACATTTGAAGATGTCAGTATGCCTTGTGTTGCTTTTTATCTTGTAACAATACGACAATCCCAGGTTTTAGATAGACATACGAAGTAGCTATATTGTACAACAGTCCTCCTCACAAGGCGCATTAGCTATCGATGATCCACTGGAGCTGCCATCACGATCAGACCCAGAAACGGTAGGCTACTTGAAATGAGCACCGATCTTGACTTCTAGGTCACTTATTGAGGAGTAATTAAAAAAGATTTATATTTCGAACGTTTGCAATTTTTTTACTACAATTTAGCAAAATTTTATCAAAATCATTAGAGCCGTTAGGCACACGTTAAAAATAAAATCGTGTTTGCGCGCGCGCTCAGATAGACATAAATAAAAAAACCTGAATAATAATTTTGAACTATTATAACCCAACAAAAAGGATTCAGATCTTGGTCTCGCCATGTTAGTCACATCAACGTTGTATTCCCCTATGGAAATAAGCTAGTAACAATGGTTGACTCTGCCGTTTAACAGTGCATTTATTCCGATAGATTTTCCCTTAGTCATAGGCCTTAGAGGAGGAATAATGACTTGATTAATCTATGCTGTCTAGTCAAAGCGTGAATATGTCAGTCTCGGGCTAATGTCCGATCCAATCTTAATAATGTTTTCTAATACATTAACGGTAAGCACTCCACACAATTTGTACTGCAACATTCGTTTAACCGATTGGACATTTTTTAAACCAACAAGTTTCTGCCACCTAGTGGCAATATTTTAAATTAACATAATGAAACTGTAAAATAGACTATGTACTTTCACTTTCTTACGATTTCCAAACCTATTGAAGAAAGTTTGGAGACGTAACCGTTTTCAGGACACTTTAATCCAAAATATTCGTGCACGCAGCTGTTTCGCTAACCATGATATGATATATATATATATATATATATATATATATATATATATATATATATACGCCTATACAGTTATCGTACAACCTGCCAAACCGCGATGGTTCTTATTACATGACATCCGGGTTCTAGTCGTACCATGATGGCGGCTCCAAAAGTTCGGTTTTCAATACAAATTCGCTAATAACACTGGTGATAATAGTTTAGGAATACTCTATAGACTTCACCTGACATGGAAAATACTGTTTCTCTGGTTTTGACCCTAAAATCTAATCCAGGTAATGCCTCTTGGACTTTCCGTTTGACGAGCTAATCCTCTCTGGAGAATGTAATAATCCTTGGATCCTGCGACCAGTCTCGCCCATTAGAACACTGTTCCAGTTCCTGTTTTGTTAATCCTTGCGCAGGAAAAACGTCAGTTGTACGTAGGTCTACTGATACAGGCTACATAGACGCAAAAACACTCTCACAAGAGAAATCAGATTTAGCAAATAACAAACAAACAATCGGCCTGCTTCTCAATATTGTTTTATCGTACTTTGCTGTATATATAAATATATATATATATATATATATATATATATATATATATATATATATATATATGTGTGTGTGTGTGTGTGTGTGTATTTACTTTTATTTTCTTCAATAGCTCTGTAACCCATAAATTTTGTTTGAATGTTTACGGATCTATATTATAGCAAAATTTGATCAAAATCGCATGAGCTGATTTTTGAGATTTGAAATGTTTAACATTTTTCGAAAAAGAGGCTTTAAAACGGTTTTATGCAAAATTAAAAATGGTCACGAGATACACCCCCCCCCCCAGGGGTAGCAGACTAGTTGCACCTATTGAGAGGATTTAGACTTCCCTCGCGGTACCCGAGTCTAACAATAACTTACACTTACAACACTACACTTTAACACTTTACACTCACACTTACATTAGGAAGGTGACATTAGCCTCAATGTGCTTTTTGCCTTAAAAAAAATCCAACCAGACCTATTTAACCCAATTTAATCAAAGTCTGTTAATTAGTTTGTTCTCCTGTGATGTTTGTGTTAACACGCGTACACACACGCATGCACGCACGCACACATATTGAACAAAATCTCAAATGGTTTTTTCACGATCACCATTTTTTTTTTATAACAGCGCACAACTGTCTACTGTTGTGAAGATAATGAAATTCGAAAACAAACTAGATGAAAAAGAACAACACGGTAATTCTGTAAAACTTGATTCCGGTCAATTTGTATGCACTATTAGAAAATTAAATTGTTGTACTCATATATGATCCCTATATTTAAACACTTCAACATAGTATACTTTCGAGTTTCATAAAATTGTACATAACGTTTAAGCGCTACAGGTAAGCTCTATTCATACGCCTATATACAGAAGCTAGCGTGAAAACACTTAAATATTCGATTTACTTTTACGCTAAAGAAAAACTATGCAGGGTCCAGCTTGCCCGAGGTGTTACACACTGCACCGATCAGTCTCTCAACTTGCGCGCCTGCAATGTCGTAAGCTTAAATGCAGGGCCCGGCTTGTCCGAGGTGTTAAACACTGCACCGATCAGTTTTTGAACTTGCGCACCTGCAATGCCGTAAGCTTAAATGCAGGGCCCGGCTTGCCTGAGGTGTTACACACTGCACCGATCAGTCTCTGAACTTGCGCACCCGCAATGTCATAAGCTTAAATGCAGGGCCCGGCTTGTCCGAGGCGTTACACACTGCACCGATCTGTCTCTCAACTTGCGCACCTGCAATGTCGTAAGCTTAAATGCAGGGCCCGGCTTGTCCGAGGTGTTACACACTGCACCGATCAGTCTCTCAACTTGCGCACCTGCAATGTCGTAAGCTTAAATGCAGGGCCCGGCTTGCCTGAGGTGTTACACACTGCACCGATCAGTCTCTCAACTTGCGCACCTGCAATGTCGTAAGCTTAAATGCAGGGCCCGGCTTGTCCAAGTTGTTACACACTGCACCGATCAGTCTCTCAACTTGCGCACCTGCAATGTCGTAAGCTTAAATGCAGGGCCCGGCTTGTCCAAGGTGTTACACACTGCACCGATCAGTCTCTCAACTTGCGCACCTGCAATGTCGTAAGCTTAAATGCAGGGCCCGGCTTGTCCAAGGTGTTAAACACTGCACCGATCAGTCTCTCAACTTGCGCACCTGCAATGTCGTAAGCTTAAATGCAGGGCCCGGCTTGTCCAAGGTGTTAAACACTTCACCGATCAGTCTCTCAACTTGCGCACCAGCAATGTCGTAAGCTTAAATGCAGGGCCAGGCATGTCCAAGGTGTTAAACACTGCACCGATCAGTCTCTCAACTTGCGCACCAGCAATGTCGTAAGCTTAAATGCAGGGCCCGGCTTGTCCGAGGTGTTAAACACTGCACCGATCAGTCTCTCAACTTGCGCACCTGCAATGTCGTAAGCTTAAATGCAGGGCCCGGCTTGTCCGAGGTGGTACACACTGCACCGATCAGTCTCTCAACTTGCGCACCTGCAATGTCGTAAGCTTAAATGCAGGGCCCGGCTTGTCCAAGGTGTTAAACACTGCACCGATCAGTCTCTCAACTTGCGCACCTGCAATGTCGTAAGCTTAGATGCATGGCCCGGCTTGTCCGAGGTGGTACACACTGCACCGATCAGTCTCTCAACTTGCGCACCTGCAATGTCGTAAGCTTAAATGCAGGGCCCGGCTTGTCCAAGGTGTTAAACACTGCACCGATCAGTCTCTCAACTTGCGCACCTGCAATGTCGTAAGCTTAAATGCAGGGCCCGGCTTGTCCAAGGTGTTAAACACTTCACCGATCAGTCTCTCAACTTGCGCACCAGCAATGTCGTAAGCTTAAATGCAGGGCCCGGCTTGTCCAAGGTGTTAAACACTGCACCGATCAGTCTCTCAACTTGCGCACCAGCAATGTCGTAAGCATAAATGCAGGGCCCGGCTTGTCCGAGGTGTTACACACTGCACCGATCAGTCTCTCAACTTGCGCACCTGCAATGTCGTAAGCTTAAATGCAGGGCCCGGCTTGTCCAAGGTGTTAAACACTGCACCGATCAGTCTCTCAACTTGCGCACCAGCAATGTCGTAAGCTTAAATGCAAGGCCCGGCTTGTCCAAGGTGTTAAACACTGAACCGATCAGTCTCTCAACTTGCGCACCAGCAATGTCGTAAGCTTAAATGCAGGGCCCGGCTTGTCCGAGGTGTTAAACACTGCACCGATTAGTCTCTCAACTTGCGCACCAGCAATGTCGTAAGCTTAAATGCAGGGCCCGGCTTGTCCGAGGTGTTACACACTGCACCAATCAGTCCCTCAACTTGCGCACCTGCAATGTCGTAATCTTAAATGCAGGGCCCGGCTTGTCCAAGGTGTTAAACACTGCACCGATCAGTCTCTCAACTTGCGCACCAGCAATGTCGTAAGCTTAAATGCAGGGCCCGGCTTGTCCAAGGTGTTAAACACTGCACCGATCAGTCTCTCAACTTGCGCACCTGCAATGTCGTAAGCTTAAATGCAGGGCCCGGCTTGTCCAAGGTGTTAAACACTGCACCGATCAGTCTCTCAACTTGCGCACCTGCAACGTCGTAAGCTTAAATGTAGGGCCCGGCTTGACCGAGGTGTTACACACTGCACCGATCAGTCACTGAACTTGCGCACCTGCAATGTCGTAAGCTTAAATGCAGGGCCCGGCTTGTCCGAGGTGTTACACACTGCACCGATCAGTCTCTCAACTTGCACACCTGCAATGTCGTAAGCTTAAATGCAGGGCCCGGTTTGTCCAAGGTGTTACACACTGCACCGATCAGTCTCTCAACTTGCGCACCTGCAATGTCGTAAGCTTAAATGCAGGGCCCGGCTTGTCCAAGGTGTTAAACACTGCACCGATCAGTCTCTCAACTTGCGCACCTGCAATGTCGTAAGCTTAAATGCAGGGCCCGGCTTGTCCAAGGTGTAAAACACTGCACCGATCCGTCTCTCAACTTGCGCACCAGCAATGTCGTAAGCTTAAATGCAGGGCCCGGCTTATCCAAGGTGTTAAACACTTCACCGATCAGTCTCTCAACTTGCGCACCAGCAATGTCGTAAGCTTAAATGCAGGGCCCGGCTTGTCCGAGGTGTTACACACTGCACCGATCAGTCTCTCAACTTGCGCACCTGCAATGTCGTAAGCTTAAATGCAGGGCCCGGCTTGTCCAAGGTGTTAAACACTGCACCGATCAGTCTCTCAACTTGCGCACCTGCAATGTCGTAAGCTTAAATGCAGGGCCCGGCTTGTCCAAGGTTTTAAACACTTCCCCGATCAGTCTCTCAACTTGCGCACCAGCAATGTCGTAAGCTTAAATGCAGGGCCCGGCTTCTCCAAGGTGTTAAACACTGCACCGATCAGTCTCTCAACTTGCGCACCAGCAATGTCGTAAGCTTAAATGCAGGGCCCGGCTTGTCCGAGGTGTTACACACTGCAGCTATCAGTCTCTCAACTTGCGCACCTGCAATGTCGTAAGCTTAAATGCAGGGCCCGGCTTGTCCAAGGTGTTAAACACTGCACCGATCAGTCTCTCAACTTGCGCACCAGCAATGTCGTAAGCTTAAATGCAGGGCCCGGCTTGTCCAAGGTGTTAAACACTGCACCGATCAGTCTCTCAACTTGCGCACCTGCAATGTCGTAAGCTTAAATGCAGGGCCCGGCTTGTCCGAGGTGTTAAACACTGCACCGATCAGTCTCTCAACTTGCGCACCAGCAATGTCGTAAGCTTAAATGCAGGGCCCGGCTTGTCCGAGGTGTTACACACTGCACCAATCAGTCTCTCAACTTGCGCACCTGCAATGTCGTAAGCTTAAATGCAGGGCCCGGCTTGTCCAAGGTGTTAAACACTGCACCGATCAGTCTCTCAACTTGCGCACCAGCAATGTCGTAAGCTTAAATGCAGGGACCGGTTTGTCCAAGGTGTTACACACTGCACCGATCAGTCTCTGAACTTGCGCACCTGCAATGTCGTAAGCTGAAATGCAGGGCCCGGCTTGTCCAAGGTGTTAAACACTTCACCGATCAGTCTCTCAACTTGCGCACCTGCAATGTCGTAAGCTTAAATGTAGGGCCCGGCTTGTCCGAGGTGTTACACACTGCACCGATCAGTCACTGAACTTGCGCACCTGCAATGTCGTAAGCTTAAATGTAGGGTCCGGCTTTTCCGAGGTGTTACACACTGCACCGATCAGTCACTGAAATTGCGCACCAGCAATGTCGTAAGCTTAAATGTAGGGCCCGGCTTGTCCGAGGTGTTAACCACTGCACCGATCAGTCTCTGAACTTGCGCACCTGCAATGTCGTAAGCTTAAATGCAGGGCCCGGCTTGTCAGAGGTGTTACACACTGCACCGATCAGTCTCCGAACTTGCGCACCTGCAATGTCGTAAGCTTAAAAGTAGGGTCCGGCTTGTCCGAGGTGTTACACACTGCACGAATCAGTCTCTGAACTTGCGCACCTGCAATGTCGTAAGCTTAAATGTAGGGCCCGGCTTGTCCGAGGTGTTACACACTGCACCGATCAGTCTCAGAACTTGCGCACCTGCAATGTCGTAAGCTTAAATGTAGGGCCCGGCTTGTCCGAGGTGTTACACACTGCACCGATCAGTCTCTGAACTTGCGCACCTGCAATGTCGTAAGCTTAAATGCAGGGCCCGGCTTGTCCGAGGTGTTACACACTGCACCGATCAGTCTCTGAACTTGCGCACCTGCAATGTCGTAAGCTTAAATGTAGGGCCCGGCTTGTCCGAGGTGTTACACACTGCACCGATCAGTCTCTGAACTTGCACACCTGCAATGTCGTAAGCTTAAATCAGGGCCCGGCTTGTCCAAGGTGTTAAACACTGCACCGATCAGTCTTTCAACTTGCGCACCAGCAATGTCGTAAGCTTAAATGCAGGGCCCGGCTTGTCCAAGGTGTTACACACTGCACCGATCAGTCTCTCAACTTGCGCACCTGCAATGTCGTAAGCTTAAATGCAGGGCCCGGCTTGTCCGAGGTGGTACACACTGCACCGATCAGTCTCTCAACTTGTGCACCTGCAATGTCGTAAGCTTAAATGCAGGGCCCGGCTTGTCCAAGGTGTTAAACACTGCACCGATCAGTCTCTCAACTTGCGCACCTGCAATGTCGTAAGCTTAAATGCAGGGCCCGGCTTGTCCAAGGTTTTAAACACTTCACCGATCAGTCTCTCAACTTGCGCACCAGCAATGTCGTAAGCTTAAATGCAGGGCCCGGCTTCTCCAAGGTGTTAAACACTGCACCGATCAGTCTCTCAACTTGCGCACCAGCAATGTCGTAAGCTTAAATGCAGGGCCCGGCTTGTCCGAGGTGTTACACACTGCAGCTATCAGTCTCTCAACTTGCGCACCTGCAATGTCGTAAGCTTAAATCAGGGCCCGGCTTGTCCAAGGTGTTAAACACTGCACCGATCAGTCTCTCAACTTGCGCACCAGCAATGTCGTAAGCTTAAATGCAGGGCCCGGCTTGTCCAAGGTGTTAAACACTGCACCGATCAGTCTCTCAACTTGCGCACCTGCAATGTCGTAAGCTTAAATGCAGGGCCCGGCTTGTCCGAGGTGTTAAACACTGCACCGATCAGTCTCTCAACTTGCGCACCAGCAATGTCGTAAGCTTAAATGCAGGGCCCGGCTTGTCCGAGGTGTTACACACTGCACCAATCAGTCTCTCAACTTGCGCACCTGCAATGTCGTAAGCTTAAATGCAGGGCCCGGCTTGTCCAAGGTGTTAAACACTGCACCGATCAGTCTCTCAACTTGCGCACCAGCAATGTCGTAAGCTTAAATGCAGGGACCGGTTTGTCCAAGGTGTTACACACTGCACCGATCAGTCTCTGAACTTGCGCACCTGCAATGTCGTAAGCTGAAATGCAGGGCCCGGCTTGTCCAAGGTGTTAAACACTTCACCGATCAGTCTCTCAACTTGCGCACCTGCAATGTCGTAAGCTTAAATGTAGGGCCCGGCTTGTCCGAGGTGTTACACACTGCACCGATCAGTCACTGAACTTGCGCACCTGCAATGTCGTAAGCTTAAATGTAGGGTCCGGCTTGTCCGAGGTGTTACACACTGCACCGATCAGTCACTGAAATTGCGCACCAGCAATGTCGTAAGCTTAAATGTAGGGCCCGGCTTGTCCGAGGTGTTAACCACTGTACCGATCAGTCTCTGAACTTGCGCACCTGCAATGTCGTAAGCTTAAATGCAGGGCCCGGCTTGTCCGAGGTGTTACACACTGCACCGATCAGTCTCTGAACTTGCGCACCTGCAATGTCGTAAGCTTAAATGTAGGGCCCGGCTTGTCCGAGGTGTTACACACTGCACCGATCAGTCACTGAACTTGCGCACCTGCAATGTCGTAAGCTTAAATGGAGGGTCCGGCTTGTCCGAGGTGTTACACACTGCACCGATCAGTCTCGAACTTGCGCACCTGCAATGTCGTAAGTTTAAATGTAGGGTCCGGCTTGTCCGAGGTGTTACACACTGCACGAATCAGTCTCTGAACTTGCGCACCTGCAATGTCGTAAGCTTAAATGTAGGGCCCGGCTTGTCCGAGGTGTTACACACTGCACCGATCAGTCTCAGAACTTGCGCACCTGCAATGTCGTAAGCTTAAATGTAGGGCCCGGCTTGTCCGAGGTGTTACACACTGCACCGATCAGTCTCTGAACTTGCGCACCTGCAATGTCGTAAGCTTAAATGCAGGGCCCGGCTTGTCCGAGGTGTTACACACTGCACCGATCAGTCTCTGAACTTGCGCACCTGCAATGTCGTAAGCTTAAATGTAGGGCCCGGCTTGTCCGAGGTGTTACACACTGCACCGATCAGTCTCTGAACTTGCGCACCTGCAATGTCGTAAGCTTAAATCAGGGCCCGGCTTGTCCAAGGTGTTAAACACTGCACCGATCAGTCTCTCAACTTGCGCACCAGCAATTTCGTAAGCTTAAATGCAGGGCCCGGCTTGTCCGAGGTGTTACACACTGCACCAATCAGTCTCTCAACTTGCGCACCTGCAATGTCGTAAGCTTAAATGCAGGGTCCGGCTTGTCCGAGGTGTTACACACTGCACCGATCAGTCACTGAAATTGCGCACCAGCAATGTCGTAAGCTTAAATGTAGGGCCCGGCTTGTCCGAGGTGTTAACCACTGCACCAATCAGTCTCTCAACTTGCGCACCTGCAATGTCGTAAGCTTAAATGCAGGGCCCGGCTTGTCCGAGGTGTTACACACTGCACCGATCAGTCTCTGAACTTGCGCACCTGCAATGTCGTAAGCTTAAATGTAGGGCCCGGCTTGTCCGAGGTGTTACACACTGCACCGATCAGTCACTGAACTTGCGCACCTGCAATGTCGTAAGCTTAAATGGAGGGTCCGGCTTGTCCGAGGTGTTACACACTGCACCGATCAGTCTCCGAACTTGCGCACCTGCAATGTCGTAAGCTTAAATGTAGGGTCCGGCTTGTCCGAGGTGTTACACACTGCACGAATCAGTCTCTGAACTTGCGCACCTGCAATGTCGTAAGCTTAAATGTAGGGCCCGGCTTGTCCGAGGTGTTACACACTGCACCGATCAGTCTCAGAACTTGCGCACCTGCAATGTCGTAAGCTTAAATGTAGGGCCCGGCTTGTCCGAGGTGTTACACACTGCACCGATCAGTCTCTGAACTTGCGCACCTGCAATGTCGTAAGCTTAAATGCAGGGCCCGGCTTGTCCGAGGTGTTACACACTGCACCGATCAGTCTCTGAACTTGCGCACCTGCAATGTCGTAAGCTTAAATGTAGGGCTCGGCTTGTCCGAGGTGTTACACACTGCACCGATCAGTCTCTGAACTTGCGCACCTGCAATGTCGTAAGCTTAAATCAGGGCCCGGCTTGTCCAAGGTGTTAAACACTGCACCGATCAGTCTCTCAACTTGCGCACCAGCAATTTCGTAAGCTTAAATGCAGGGCCCGGCTTGTCCGAGGTGTTACACACTGCACCAATCAGTCTCTCAACTTGCACCTGCAATGTCGTAAGCTTAAATGCAGGGCCCGGCTTGTCCAAGGTGTTAAACACTGCACCGATCAGTCTCTCAACTTGCGCACCAGCAATGTCGTAAGCTTAAATGCAGGGCCCGGCTTGTCCAAGGTGTTAAACACTGCACCGATTAGTCTCTCAACTTGCACACCTGCAATGTCGTAAGCTTAAATGCAGGGCCCGGCTTGTCCGAGGTGTTACACACTGCACGAATCAGTCTCTGAACTTGCGCACCTGCAATGTCGTAAGCTTAAATGTAGGGCCCGGCTTGTCCGAGGTGTTACACACTGCACCGATCAGTCTCAGAACTTGCGAACCTGCAATGTCGTAAGCTTAAATGTAGGGCCCGGCTTGTCCGAGGTGTTACACACTGCACCGATCAGTCTCTGAACTTGCGCACCTGCAATGTCGTAAGCTTAAATGCAGGGCCCGGCTTGTCCGAGGTGTTACACACTGCACCGATCAGTCTCTGAACTTGCGCATCTGCAATGTCGTAAGCTTAAATGTAGGGCCCGGCTTGTCCGAGGTGTTACACACTGCACCGATCAGTCTCTGAACTTGCGCACCTGCAATGTCGTAAGCTTAAATCAGGGCCCGGCTTGTCCAAGGTGTTAAACACTGCACCGATCAGTCTCTCAACTTGCGCACCAGCAATGTCGTAAGCTTAAATGCAGGGCCCGGCTTGTCCGAGGTGTTACACACTGCACCAATCAGCCTCTCAACTTGCGCACCTGCAATGTCGTAAGCTTAAATGCAGGGCCCGGCTTGTCCAAGGTGTTAAACACTGCACCGATCAGTCTCTCAACTTGCGCACCAGCAATGTCGTAAGCTTAAATGCAGGGCCCGGCTTGTCCAAGGTGTTAAACACTGCACCGATCAGTCTCTCAACTTGCGCACCTGCAATGTCGTAAGCTTAAATGCAGGGCCCGGCTTGTCCAAGGTGTTAAACACTGCACCGATCAGTCTTTAAACTTGCGCACCTGCAATGTCGTAAGCTTAAATGTAGGGCCCGGCTTGTCCGAGGTGTTACACACTGCACCGATCAGTCACTGAACTTGCGCACCTGTAATGTCGTAAGCTTAAATGTAGGGTCCGGCTTGTCCGAGGTGTTACACACTGCACCGATCAGTCACTGAAATTGCGCACCAGCAATGTCGTAAGCTTAAATGTAGTGCCCGGCTTGTCCGAGGTGTTACACACTGCACCGATCAGTCTCTGAACTTGCGCACCTGCAATGTCGTAAGCTTAAATGCAGGGCCCGGCTTGTCCAAGGTGTTACACACTGCACCGATCAGTCTCTGAACTTGCGCACCTGCAATGTCGTAAGCTTAAATGTAGGGCCCGGCTTGTCCGAGGTGTTACACACTGCACCGATCAGTCACTGAACTTGCGCACCTGCAATGTCGTAAGCTTAAATGTAGGGTCCGGCTTGTCCGAGGTGTTACACACTGCACCGATCAGTCTCTGAACTTGCGCACCTGCAATGTCGTAAGCTTAAATGTAGGGTCCGGCTTGTCCGAGGTGTTACACACTGCACCGATCAGTCTCTGAACTTGCGCACCTGCAATGTCGTAAGCTTAAATGTAGGGCCCGGCTTGTCCGAGGTGTTACACACTGCACCGATCAGTCTCTGAACTTGCGCACCTGCAATGTCGTAAGCGTATCCCTTTACTGCTAATGCTGATTAGTGTAATACATTATCGGTTGCTCAGTGGTATAACTGTATTTACAAGGGTAGGTTTACAGTCCTCATGTATTAAATACTTAATGGTTACCAGGCTGTTTTAATGCTTCATTTCTATGTTTAACAATGCGTCAGCCGCCGCTATAAACCCAACTCGAGCTTCAAATGACAGTGTCCAGACGAGCCGAAATGTATGTTATGTACACTATAATTGCTGCAGGAAGACGTTCAGCTACGTTTTATTGATTCCAGCTTAAATTAACTTAACTTTAATCTTTGTTTAAAATCAAGTCCATACAACTTTTGTATTTATTTCTCTCTCTCTCTCTCTCTCTCTCTCTCTCTCTCTCTCTCTCTCTCTCTCTCTCTCTCTCTCTCTCTCTCTCTCTCTCTCTCTCTCTCTCTCTCTCTCTCTCTCTCTTTCGCAATTGTGGTTCCTGTAATATTTTCGTACCATTATATTTGTTTAATTACTTATATTTTTTTTATTTTAAGGTTAAATAACTAAAACAAATGTTTTCAACAAAACTTCGGTTAAACACATACAAATGTTCTGATCTTTGTATTTTTGGATTTACTGATTTTTAAAAAAATCCAATCGTAACTGTATAAAAACAAAAAGGAACAATCTTCTTGAACAAATTTTGAACGATCAATTTTGTGGTTTAAAAAGAAAAAATATATACAAAATGTATATTTTGTGCGGATTAAACTCCTGCATTAAAGTGAGACATCAATAACAATTTCATCTCAAGAAGTAGCGGAGTAATCAGAATATCACGCTATTTTTGTTAAAAGATCTGGGACTGAGTATTTAGCATTTCTGTCAATTTTGGTAATTTTTGAACTAAAATACTTTATGATATGACCAATATTATTTATTCGAAATATAAACGGAAACAACGGTAGGTTATAAAAAATTGAAAATAAAAGTTACAAACATAACCTTATAATGACTACAGCGGGGAATGGGAAACGAGCTTTTAATGGCGAATACTATAAATTAAATGCGTGTTATTAATAATTAAAGGCGCGTTATTAATAATGAATAGAATATATTCTTTTCTTAAAACAAAGAACTTGATAACTAACACGACGAGGTTGTTGGGTGTTAACTCACTTGATACGTATTTAACTAGTATTCCTTAAAAAGTACTAACCTATGTAACTAATGTGATTTCGGCTGATATAAAGTTGCCGCTGCCTTGCTTATAATTGCCACATTTGCATTTTGAAATTGAAATTCGGCTAAATATCCCAAGGAGTGGTTTTTTTAAAGCCAAATCGTGTGTCGAACTTAGCGCCAACATCTTCCGATAGTAGCAAATCGCGAAGTACACAAATAACGGCAGCCATTTTTTTAACGAAGTTTTCACTAGAAGGACTGTCAAGATAATAAATGATTTATTATAAACTGATAACGCGTGTGAGCAGTACCTCGGTAGTAAAGTCAATATGCAAGTAAATCCATGCAAAGTAAACATGAATGAAGTCAGAATATAAGTTAGTAATAAATGGCTAAAAATTGTAATTTATCGTAATAAATTTAGTCTTCCGCAAGTTAATATCTCGCAATGAAATGATACAGCACATAATTTCAGCAAGTTTCACCAAAATTGGTAAAAACCCTCTTTGAGATAATCCTATTTACAGCCACACCTTTGCACAAACACTGCTCTTTTTACCAAGGGGATCTGAAAACGCATATTTTCATTAAAAGTAAATTTTATCAAAAGGTCAAAACTAAATAGTTGCAGATATGAGGTATGTAATTTGAGCATATTGTTTAATCTGGGCTATTGAGCAAGTCATCAAGAAGGCCTTGACGCAACAAACAAGGCCTGAAGTGCGATCCATCATAAGGACCCATACAGCACAAGATGCCGCTCCGCCCACTTAACACCTTTTGTCGTGTTCTTCAATGGCCTTAAACTCTGATTCTGTATTTTTCTCCTAATTTTCCATTCCGTCGGTTCGGCCTTTTGACTCTCTGACCAGGTGTTCCGTCTCCCTACCCCCCGGGGGCTAAGCCCCCACAATACCTTGTGTTTAGTCCACTTGACCGCGTATTCTAAATTAACAAAATACTTTATATTTAATAACACTAGCTGCCATCGATAGCGTAGTTCTGTGAAAGCTTACAGCGAACACAAAAACGCTAATGGGTAGTTTTGAGAGGGGTCGCGTGTTTGCAGCATTTTCTGTCCCATTAGGTGCGAGCTCCAAGTGAACGTGGTTTTGGGGAGGGTTGCCGGAGTGAGTTTTTTTGCAGAATATTCTGATTTATAAACACAGCCATACGTAACCTACCGTCCAACAACAAAATTGTGTAAAACATTTAATTTGAGATTTTAACATTAACATTATTCAAGGAATTGGACGTGCCATTAAAGGGGAGAGAGGGAGAGAGAGAGAGAGAGAGAGAGAGAGAAATTTTGATAATATCTTGGAGAATCCTTTAATAGTCTCAAATGGGCAGCCACTTCAAATCTAAAAAAATTAATCTAAGATCATTACATCGTAATAAACGTTAAAATCTGCTCAAACTGTCATGTTTCTAATTGAAATGCAATGAAATTAATCTAATGCTTTTGACGACGGTAAGTTCAAGTTTAAAATGAATTATGATTATGACAGTGAATTAAGGTTTCAAATGATTTTAAGGTAAGAAGTATGAAATACGCTTAGCCTCTACGAGACAGCTGCGTGACGCTGTGCCTACGTCAATACTAACGAATCAATTGGCAGTTTGTTTCGTATCGCATTTACATTACGCCTACTCGTATAATATTCGATTAATGTCTCTTTTAACGTGTTTATGTCGCTTCCATTCATTCTGCCCTACATTAGTACAATTCGTGTGTTATTGGGCCGTTTTTCCTAAAAAGGATTATGAGAAAATTATACATTTTTGGGAAAAGATCCCTTATAAGCGGCTTTGCGACCAGATGCGGGTCTGCTAATGGGCTACGAGCACACGACTGCACAATGGACACCCTATTTTTGGGGTAAAAACTTGTCAATATAGATTTTATTGGATTAGACCAAAGTGTCGTAGTTTGGAACTGATAGCTTACATCTGCTTTGAAAGAAGTCAGATGTGGTCTGGTTGTTAGCAAAGGGTTCTTTGTACAAAGTTTTGTGTGTACAGTACTTGGAGTAGCCAGCACAGGACAATGCAATGAGCACAAATTCCAACCTCTACATTATTTATTTATTACGAGACATTTACAAATATATATATATATATATATATATATATATATATATATATATATGTGTGTGTGTGTGTGTGTGTGTGTGTGTGTGTGTGTGTGTAAAGATAAAGATATATATATATATATATATATATATATATATATATATATATATATATATATATATATAAATAAATTGTCCACAAATAATAATAAATTAATATATTAATTATATTATTATTAATAATTTATATTAATAATAATATAACTAATATATTTAATTTAAAAATAAATACGTATACCTATAAATAAATAATATTTTATTTATTAATACTAAATACTAATACTAATAATAGTAATAATAATAATTTTATATATATATATATATATATATATATATATATATATATATATATATATATATATATATATATATATATATATATATATATATATATATATATATATATATATATATATGTGTGTGTGTGTGTGTGTGTGTGTGTGTGTGTGTGTGTGTGCGTGCGTGCATGTATATCATACATTGCAATTTTAATTGTAATTCGATTTTACTCAGACTTCGAACAAAAATCGATTTTCATCTCATCGAAAACTGTTTAACAATTTCAAAACACCGGCTATTTCAAATCATTAAAAAAGGAAACCTTTATTTCAAATAGTATCATACCATTGCGGTCAGCGTTAAGATCTGCATAAATTAGAATTTTATATTTTCAAATGGATTTGTCCTCGGCCAGAGTTCATTTTTGTATTTTCAGTTTAGTTTGAGTGCAGATTTCGATTCTCATTACGACGGTCAAATCAGATTTTCAAAATAGTGAAAGTTAAAAAAATAATTGTTAGAAAATGCTTTCTGAAAATTTCTTTTCTCTAGGCTGGATCCTGTTAACTTCTTAAATGATTTTTTTCTATTTAAAGAATTATAGATGTTCGAAAATATTAAACAATTTTAGTCTAAACTGATAGAAAATTAGATAGCGTTTGTATTTACTTTTAATAAACGGTTGAAACTTTAGTTGTATAACCTATATTATCTTCGATTCTTCAAGGATAGGCCTACTGTGTAATAGATAATATTTACTTTTTATCGGTAGAAGATCGACAGATACCTGCCTCCAGCCTAGGTTATGTTTACCGAAGAGAATACGGCTTGGGTTTATTGAAACAGCCATTTTACCGGCCATTTTGCTTTTGACATATTTGTTTGTTGGTCGGTTATTGTTGAGGGATTAGAAGGGGGTAATTTATTGCACGGCTCAAGGCGATATTTAAGGGGTTTGGAGATGGGTGGCACCTCAACAGATCTTGTTGTTTCTCTGAACAACTTCCTCACATTAAAATTACTTTTGCGACCAAATAAAACTCAGTGTCAAACATAACCGCAGCTGTCTCGCTAAGCGAATTTCCAAAAATTATTTTATTTTCTCTTTTTTTGAAACTTTTATTTCATCAACATAAATGCCATCAAAATCTTCACACAAGTTATACTACCACTTAAAACTTTCATAATTACATTGAAAATGCAAAAATGAACCCGATCTCAGTAAAATTAAACTTCCTGTTTTCAATGTATTTTGAAAATTCGGAACGTAATTAATGCAGCTTTCAATGGTGATTGCGAAGTGAAATCTAACACAAAAAAGTTACGCTAAACTTAACGATGCATAGGCTTACTGCAGTGTTGCTTCACGCTCTTGAAGCACCGTGCATTGTTCTGCGTCGGCAAATAATGTCCGATCATAAAGAAATATTGACGTGGATTCTGTTTTAACGTAATATTTCACATGTTATTTGTGTTGCCAGTATTAAAGTGAAACCAGTAATGTTCTTGCCGCAGCAGACACAATGATGGGGAGGCGGATATGATCCATCAAAACAAAACTTGCGCTCCGATATTTCAAAACATATCCCTCAGAATACAACGGCGAAATTTTGTTAGGTTACTTGATAAATTGTATTTGTCGACATTTAAATATAGTCTTGCACTCGATAGTGTCGCATAAACGTTCTTTATTGTACGCGAAACTTGGCACAAATTCGACTGTGTACAAGTTCGTTAACCAGCGAAATTCGTTCAAAAGTTTTAACATGGCTGCCATTTCAAAGCTTTGAGTTAGGCACTTGAAAACGAAAGCAACACAAACTCGCTAGAAGTCCTTGTATCTTTCCATATGCACCGATCAAGGCACCCACCTGTCACGCTGACGTGATAGAAACGAATTCACAAAAGCATGTTTTTATTTCACTCTCTTTTTGAAACTTTGCTTTCATCATCATAAACAGCTGCATGTTAAACTTTTGCTTGTTAACGAACTGGTCCAAGCTATTCTAAAAATTCATTTTCGTGCCTAGTTTGAATCAAACCGGACTAAAATTGCGAACGTGAGTGTGTTAACACATACCAAAACACACACACACACACACACACACACACACACACACACACACACACACACACACACACACACACACACACACACACACACACACACACACACACACACACACACACACACACACACACACACACACACACACACACACACACACACACACACACACACACACACACACACACACACACACACACACACACACACACACACACACACACACACACACACACACACACACACACACACACACACACACACACACACACACACACACACACACACACACACACACACACACACACAGACAGACACACACACACACACACACACACACACACACACACACACACACACACACACACACACACACACACACACACACACACACACACACACACACACACACACACACACATACACAGACACACAACACACACACACACACACAGACACAGACACACACACACACACACACACACACACACACACACACAGACACACACACAGACACAGACACACACACACACACACACACACACACACACACACACACACACACACACACACACACACACACACACACACACATATATATATATATATATATATATATATATATATATATATATGTGTGTATGTGTGTGTGTGTGTGTGTGTGTGTGTAATATATAATCAGCTAATCGCTTACTTTAACATTTATAAATAACAGAACCGGACATATGTGACA
This sequence comes from Callitettix versicolor, assembly GCA_022606455.1. Taxonomy (NCBI): domain Eukaryota; kingdom Metazoa; phylum Arthropoda; class Insecta; order Hemiptera; family Cercopidae; genus Callitettix; species Callitettix versicolor. Next base: position 34,672,560 of record CM040189.1, on the reverse strand, counting down.
TAAATAAGTAATAGGTGACAAAATGCGGTAAGTGGCGACAAGTTAACCTCAACCTTAACTAAATACAGTTGGCAAGTAACTGTGAGGTGGGGTGAGGCCATCCTGGTACCCGCGGAGACCTAAGCAAACAAGAATGTCAGTAGGTTATAATATTTATATGTGAAATAGTAAGACCTTTAATAAATCAATATTAGCTATACTAGCACCTGGAGGAAGGGTTTAAAAGCTCATTGATGAAAACAGATTTTCAAAAAAAGTGTAACTTAAAAAATATTTTTTTTTAATTTCAAAAGGCCGCCATTTTGAAACGGTTTAACAGATTTTTCTGGGAAACGAACTTGTTCAAGCTATTAATGAATGAATTCGATGCCGTTTGAATCAAATCGGACCAAAATTGTGAACGTGAGTTTTTTTTTTTTTTGGTGTTTAACGTCCACAATTGTGCACACTTGGGCTAATGCAGACGATGGAATGATTTATAGCGTATGAAAATACCAAGCCCTCGCCGGGAATCGAACCGGGTCCTCGGGGTGAAAGCAAACTTGTCACTTCAGGACAAGTCTTTGATAGCAAACTGATTCAGTACGCTATCAACTAGGCCACCGAGGCGGCTAGTATAACATGTATGTCCAGAAATGTATAATGATTATTATTGTAAAAATAACATTTATTTAAATATAATTATTAACAAATAGTATTAGTAACTAGTATAGATAAATAGTATTATTGATAACTTTAAAAACCTAGGCAGCGGCGCCCTAACTGAGCTAGCGCCCTTGGGTGCCGCCCGACTCCCCCCCCCCCAAAGGCCGGCACGGAATGTGTAGGCCTATATATATAATCAAAAAAGAGATCTGGAAATCTGGTTCGGCACTCATTTAAAAATCCCGGATCTGGGTCTTACCGCGGTGAGTGCTCTAATAGCTCACTTTTCAAACAAACAAAAACCTGACAAGCCGATTTTGAAGAACTAAACCAGTTTTTTGTCGGTAACCGATTCCAATTCGAGTACAAATTGGAGTATTAACAAACAGTGACATTTGCTTACGTTTTAAATAATTTAATTGAAATTGAGACGGTTTGCGCGATGTTTATAAACCTTCTCATTTGATGATAAAGTTTTTAAACAATTGTATTTCCAATTTGCTGATAGTCGCTCGGTGTATTGAAACATAGATGGAAGTAAGTAATATTGTGACAGAATCAAAACCACAAATGTAACAAACACTGCTCTGTCATTTCAGCAAGCATTGACCCAGCTCGGTTTACTTTGTGCACGCTGGCGACATCTGTTAAAATTTGTTAGTAGTATCACTAGTTTTTATTCAATTGAAAAAACAGTATTTTATTAATATTTACAGTATTTATGTATCGTACAGTCTTTTTTATCTGTATTGCATTTGCTTTCTGACTGTAACATGGTGTTAACTAAAATATCAATCTCAAAATTTTGACGGATGCTCCAATTTTCAGTTCTTCTGGGTCTAAAAGTGTTTTTTTAAATATTCATCAGTGTGGTGTCAGTGTACATAGTTGGAAACTAAACTAGTTGCCGATTTTAATGAAATTGGAATGTAGGCCTGGCTTAACCATATTCATATTTTTAATTGTTAAGAAAACATTTTAAAGTCCTTTTTGGTCAAATACGTTTAAAAATCGGTTTTAACATTTTTTTAAATTGTGGTCCATAAGTACCCAACAAAATGTATGGGTACAAAATATATTAACAAAATATACTGTTTGGGATATGTTATAGAAAACTGAAAATCAGCCACAATTGGTTCATCATGTTTTACTCAAATTTTTGTCACTGACTTCCAAAATGGATTTTTATGGAATTAATTCAATTTGTAAAATTAAATTCAATTGTAATTATAATTCAACTGTAATTCAATTTGTGTAACATTTGCACCATTAATTTCACTATGCACCTATCTGAACAGCTCAGTATTTTCCCAGTTCTGATATTCTACTATAGAAATGCAGAATCCACCAATGAAACGGGATGATTAAATAAAGTAATTGGTTGTTGAAAAAAAACTGTTTTAATATTTTCTTACTAAATAATTGAAAGTAAAAGAATAGCCATTATGAGTACAATATGAAAAAATATTTCCTGAACACTAAGTCTACCAAATGTCCTCCATTGCAGTTAAGGCATTCCTGGAACCTGGCTTAGAAGTTGTGCAACGTGATAAAACTTTGCCATCTCATCCACATTCATTGTTTGAGGGCTTGAATGGTTGTGGGTGGATCTGCTTTTGTTTTTAGGTATTCTTATTTTAATGCGAAGGGCATTGTTTGGCTGATCAGTGAGTAATTCTAACCATAGCCTGTTGAACAGCTGTGATTTTTTCAGGTGTTCAAACAGTTTTTACACTCCCGCCTCTTTTTTTTAGATATTGATCCCGTTTGCTCGAGGTTGTGTGTCCATGTTCGAATTGCATTATCTGATGGAACAGGCTGGTTACGCAGAATGTTAAAATGACATCAGAAAGGAAAAGGATCTGGAATTTGCACAAAACTTTCGCCTTTCTGATATTACACTTTCACTGTGTAGTCGCATTGTTCACCCATCTAATGATCCATTGCAACTAAATGGTAAATTGTGCAGGTGGTAAAGTGCCAGTAACCATCCCCCCCTACCTGCCAACTTTGTCTCAAGGCCACCTACAATCATTCCGTTTCTTTGGCAGACCCTGCATTTTTCTTTAGCGATTTTTTTCTATGTATATTCTACTTGATATTTATTGTATGTGCAATCTATTTTGAAAAATCGACCTTATTTCTGAAAAATAATTCAGTTCAGGTCCCAAATGAACGTTTACAACTCAAGGTAGAGCAGTAAATTAGAAATAAAGGAACGTTATGGTTCAAAGCAAATTAAAACCCCAAAAATAAATTCTGACTACAATTCAGTTCTTAGTGCTTTTTTCAATTTACTTTTCTTTCAGTTTCTTCATATGACCAAAATTTTAGAAAAATGTTATCACCAGATTAATATATATATATATATATATATTAGGATTAATACAGCCTTTTACCTGTAACATATGAATGAAATTTCTCAGGGAAATAATTAAATGTAGAAAGTATTTATAATGTTCCTGCACCATTCATTAGCGTACTTGAGCACGTTAAGATACACTGTCTATTTAATAAACATGATTTACACATTTATGTAGTGTTCATCCATTAACTTGCACCTTATAACCCATTAACAGGAGTTGCTCTCCGGGGGATCCATTATAATAACCATCTCACCTAATTTGCATACATATGTACAGTGTATCCTTGGGGTAAGACATTAGCGTAGTGGCTATTTTATTTAACCTACAACCACATTGCACCTGGTGTACTATATAACATTACCAAAAATATCCTGGAAATTGTTATTTGAAACTATATATTTTCCTAACAAATAGTGGTGAAATTTTTTTTGGCAGACTAAAAAATGATGACATATGATTTTTAGAAAACCACTAATTATATGGAATCAGTGAGTCAGTACTAAAATCGCTTTGTTTGTATGGAATAATTTTTATTTAAGATAAAAATGTAATTTTATCACCGAACTGCAAACATTCATGTTAGGTCAAATTTACCGTTAAAATTTGGCACAAATTAATTTTTGTAATAACTGTGATATATTTTTTATTTTAAAAAGTTTTAAAATATCAACCAGACTCTTTTGCTTCATACTTTGGAAAAGCTCTAACTTTACCTCTAGACTTTAGTCCAATAGTTTTACCACCACTTTTAGACTAGTCGGCGTTAAAATCAACATAACATTTTAAATTTTCAAATTCCAAAAAAAATTGAAAAACAAACCTGACTGAAGTAACAATTTATTTTCAGCATAATTTTAGTATAAGCTGGCTAACACATTGTGCAGACTTTAATGTTTATTATGGTGGAAAATTGAGATTTCAAAAGTGTTATTCAAAAATTGTTGAAAATTTGCTGTCATCATGTCAGCAAAAGAACAGTGTGTTGCGATTATGTACAAATAAATAAACAGTTCTGTTTAGGCCTACAAGTATGTTTAAAATTTAAAATTCAGTAAAAATTATTAAACGAACTTAACCATTGCACACTAATTTTGTTGTAAATTTGTTTTACCACTGTTAACTAGTTGAAATTATTTAATAGTTCATCAGCAGTAGAACAGCAGCAGACAGCAGGAGAATACAAAGCTACAAGTGTGATCCCACTATTTATTAAAAATTATTTAGGAAAAAACAAAATCGTAACCTTCAATGAAAATATTTTTTGAAGGTAGAGGAATCCTAGAAACATTCAATCAAGTAATAAAATTATTATATTTAATTAAAGCTAATAAAACATTACAGTTCCATTTTTATCTATAAAGTAATATTAAATTAACATCCTAAAAAAAATATTCCAAGATTTATTTAACTAATATAATACAACATGTATACAAGACTTAACTTCGGTAGTGTAAAAAGAGAATCACACTAACAACTTAAGCCTGACAACAAAATTTAGACTTTTCATTGTTTTTTCAAAAATTAATGTTGACTATTTTTTAATTAGTACTTATTAAATAATAATATAAAATTTTTTATATAACTGTGCACAAAATAAGTCTTTAGCATCCAATTTAAAGTGCATAGTTGTTTCACGCAGCTGAAGTAAGATCGCTCCAAATCAAATTAAATTCACTGGGTGCTTAGATTCCAAGTCCAAACACACAAACGATGCAGTACATTGTTTTATTTTCCCAACGAACAGTACAACTACCATCGGTAGAGTTGTCCCAGTAGCACGAACTAGCAGTATGGAGTCCAGCTCCGTTCTTCTGCATTATTGTACATGTCACTGTAAAAAATAGTAAATAAATCTGTGACATCAATGCAGACAAAAGTTATACAGTACTCCTTGATTTAATATATAGGGAAAGGTAAAAAATACTAAAAATGAGGCTTTTCATGGATGCCAAAAAGGTTTTAGGCTACCTTGATGACCTTAAGTAATTGTAACAAACAAAATCTCTAAGGTAATTTAACCCCCTGCACTCTGTTATGGTATTTAAAATAAGCCATCTGGGGACAGGTGATTTGAGATACTGGCCATAACTATGTCTACCTGGTCTGAACTTTTGGTACAGTTACATTCCTCTCGGATCAGATGGCCCTGGCAAAACAAAAAAATCTCTCAAACACTGGACTGCCAGTAGTGACATTTGACGAATCGCATAGTTTGTTTTAGTAGTTTGATTTTGTCTAGACTGTGCTAACTCCTTAACTGAATCATTTCAGCCTCTGAATGTATTTAATCAAAACTTTTAATTATACATTTACTGCAATTTAATCTAGTGTATTCTAACACACAAGTAAGTAATAAAATAAAATGAATGTACTACTGCTTTTAAACATTTTTTTAAAAAACAATACTGTGATAATAGTTGTCATAACTTAAGATTTGATGAACTGAAAAACAAGTTGTATGTTTTATTTTCCCACACTTTTATATTGAATAATTATACATTCATTTACAATTAAGCAAAAATACTTTACCAACCTGACAAAATAAATATATTTATCCTCAATTTTTGGTGTACAATAGTGATTTTATTTGATTTTTTCTATTATCAATGATATGTTATAAGTAAACAATTATTGTAGAAAAAACAATTCTGAGCTAATGACAGAGCAATTAAGATGGTGCTGAACCAATAGAATAAGTAAGGTAAGTAGTCAGTCAAACTGTCATGCAAGACCAGCAAAAGTGTTAATGAAGAAAAACACTCATTTTGCCTTACATCAGCTGTTTGGCAGTAAAGATAACAATACAGTAAAATCCCACTACTGCTTATCTCTTAATAGCGGAAATCTCTCTATAAGGTGCAACATGTGTTGGTCCCTTCCCATTCCTATAGTAAAAATATGTATTGCAACTTTCTACATTAGGCCACAAAATTTCAGTAATCTCTCTACAGTGAGGAAACACATGCACACTTCCTACTCTTCTACCCTATTTCTCAGTATTCCAACATGTCCCTCCAGAGTTAAAAGCAGTGCTAGAGTGTTTTGTTTACTATAACATTATTATTTCGAGTGCATTATTTTTGTGTATACTTCAACAACACAATGTATTGGCATCTAAACAGAAAAAAATTATATAGAAAGGTTTGGTTTGTAGCACATAAAATAAATAGGAAAACAAATTGAAAGTAATATGTGATGACAATGTTACTTGACAACCAATTCTTTGTTAAGTTTGAGAAAGAATGCAAGTTCTGCTGTAAATGAGAGTTTTCCTTGTCCTGTCCTGTGGCAGGACAATGAATACAGAATCTATAACAAGAACACTTCTTGCCTGAAAAGTCAGCACATTTTATTTGGCTGAGAACGATACTTGGAGCACCCATCGATAGGAAGTGCTGCATGTTTTTTTTTTCTTAACTTGTAGCTCAGAGATACAGATATAGGGATGATGGCATTCTCTGTCTCTGTCTTCCTGCCAACAGCTGAGGAGTTGAAGCAAAAATTGTTCTGTGTGGACGTCACAGGTAAACTTTCTTAAACTTTTGTTTTCATTACAGCAGTGAGCCTACCTATTTAATACAAGATATCGCTTCCTTCCTTTCCTTGACCACCAGTTCCACAGCAACGACATCATGATTTTCTTAATGCTGAACTATATATACTTGATTGAGTACTACTTGATAAATTTAACAGTAATATTTAGTGGAACTTTAATTAATGCACATGCGTTGTAAACATTTAAAATTATTAAAACTTTAAAAAATTTTAAAATAGCCTAGTTAACAATTATCAGATTGTTTATTTCATTCCACAATATAATTTTGATTCCTAAAATATTTTTAAGTAGTGTTTATATTATTATTATTATTATTATTATTATTATTATTATATCCTTATAATATTATTATTATTAAATATAATAAACAAAAGGTACGTAAAGTATTAAATAGGAACCCAAATAAAAGTTAGAATTTTTTTTCAGTTATAATGAAATTAGATCTAGTTAACATTCACATGCCAATTTGTTACTAAATCTTTAAAAATATCATTTTTACAATTTTTAAAATAGTAAACTATAGCGCTCAAAATAAAAAAGTTATTTTGCTATCCAGTTTTTCTATTAATATAAGAGATCCTGAAATACAGAAAAAGTAAAAGAATTAGGTTGCATACATAACATATTATAAAGAATGAATACATTTTGTTTCTAGACAATTGGGAAATTAGTCCTTAAGTCAAAATAAAAAAAAACTTCCAGTAATCATATTTATGACAATGTTTTCTTTTTTTGATTGCCTGATCTGTCTGTAAAATTCTCTAAAGGAAAAACAAAAAAATATTTTACTCAACTCAAACATAAAAACCAGGATAACCTACTGTTAAAAAAAACATTGGTATTAAAATCCACATAAATTACCTCATTTTATTTTTCGCTTTTCCAGGTTTAATTCAGAACCGTAAATTTGTTTAAATAAAATTTCCTCACTGACTACAAAATCTGATAAGCAGTTTCCTTAAAGCTGCAGAACCTGATTTTTGGTCTGTAGTTTGAGTAAGTATAGATTATATTTGTGCAAAATTATTAAGCTGATTTTTGAAAAATCTGATTTCGAAAATCTTTTTTTGAACCGAACCCTTTCAGAGCACCTGACTAAAAAAATAATTTCTGTTACTGAATCAAAATAAAAATTATGTATCATGTTTTCTCTTCCTTTTTTATTTTAATTATGATAATTTAAATAATATGTAATGAAACAATGTTTAATAATCTTAATAAAACAATGTTAAGATTTTTTACACAACACATGATTTTCATTTTTGGTTCAATAACAGGAATTTGTTATTAAGAACTTGGTTAAGGATTTGGCATTTTTCTTTTTTCTTAGAAAATATAATTATATGTATTACATTTTGTATTGCATTAAATTACGTATTTGTATTTTATTAAATATTAATTTTTTTTACAATATTAATATAACATTTATTTGTTATTTTTTAAACAAGTTCAGTAATATTCATTTTATTGTCTTTATTTTCATGACTAATTATTATTAATTTAATATGAAACTTGTGACGCGCAAAATATACTATTACATATCCAATATAAATTTGTGCACTCATATCATGTGTCACATAAAATCCATCACAATCAGCCCTAAAACACGATAACATGTTAATTATGAGATGGAGTAAATACTATGAACTCGCATCAGATAAAAATTATCACTCTGTTTTCAGCTTATGAAACTAAAGGACTTGATTTCAAAACGTGCTACTGATTTTATCTTTTTTGATATTAATGTTTATTTGTACAAAATTATGTATATAATTGCACCGAATAATAAACAGTGCAATTATAATTTATACCACTGTACCACATACCAGCCCATCTACCACAAAACTCTTTAGAGAGTTTACAGTGAAATATATATTTCATAATAAATTTAAGTTTTAAAGATATAAAATTATATCTTTACAATAATAAAAATAAAAATAAATGCCATTATAGTACATACCAGCTCAACTACTACAAACTATTAGAGCTTTTACAGTTCAATATACCTATGTTGCACATACTTTGTACAAGATTGTTCTTTAATGTGTATAAATAAAGTTATTAATAGCCCTATATTCAAATTATAACTAATGCTTTTACACTACATACCAGTCCAGCTAGCACAAAATGTTAGAGTGTTAACAGTTAAATATATCTTGCATAAACTTTGTAAAAAATTGTTCTACAATATTAAGTATATAAATAATACTATTAATAAGTATGTAAATTATTAATTAACAATAACTATGTTATATGTCCAGCTCATTGTTCAATTGTTAGAGGATTAACAATTACTGAAATCAGTGCCTGAGATATTGTCAAACCAGACTTACATGCTAAATTTTATGTAAACAGCCAATTAATCATAGAAACAAACGGACACAGATGGACAGACATCCAACTTAATATTAATTTTTTTATGATCACCACAGCTAAGAATGGAAAATCACCTGATCCTGGAAACACACCTAGAGAACTGGTTAAGTATGGAACAGGAAAAATGTTTACAAACCTCACGGCACTTTTTCGAAAATGTATAGAAGAATGGAAAATTCCGGAAGAATGGAGTACACAAAAATGAAGTAGAAGTAAATGTGATAATTATCGTGTAATAGCCATTACAAGTTCAATTAGTAGGATATATGGAAAAGTTATAAAAACCAGAACAGAACATGAATACAAGGATATGAAAGGTAAAGAACAAGCAGGATTTCCAGTAGGAAGATCTACTTATTCTGTATAACACAAATAATTGAGAAGAAGATATCTGTAAATCAAGAAATGCACTGCCTTTATGTAGAACTTGAAAAAGCATATGACAGTGTACCTGCACAATACAGGCTTTTTTTTTTTTTAACTTCCAACTATTGTGCTAACACTTAAGGGCAGCCAAAACACTGGGCTAATTGCTTTAGACATGTGTTTTCAATGTTTTGCTTAACTTTTGACAACCTCAACTAATAAGAGCAGCCTGAAGATGAAAAAGTAAGGTTTTGAAACTGAACAAAACATAACATAATTGTCTTTATTGTAAGTGTTAATCATATCTGAGGTACTATATCATATTGTTATCTTGTACGTAGGTATCAAGGAAGTGATAATTTGCATAAATAAATATTATTAATATTAATATAGGCATACCTATATATTTAAATGGCTTTTCAAGTTTTGTCAGAGCACTCAGGCATGCTTCCACAACTGCAGATGTCCACTGGTTCACTTTACTCTGTTGATAAGCATTTCCACCTATAGACTCTTCAATTGCTTCTTTGATTATTGTACTGACATCATCAACCACAAACTGTGTCTGAAAATATATGTCATAAACTAGCATTAAAAAGCCTCAAATTTATTTGTTCTAAATATTAAAATTCCAAGTCAATAATATAACATTTATTATATCTGAATATATAACTAATAACTAATACATTATCCTGTCTGAACTAATATTTCTAGATGGGCCTCTCATGAAAATAACATTTTTGCTTAATTAGCTTATTCCCACCCATATTAGTTTTCAACCAAAACTTATTAAAATATGGTAGATTCTGAAGTAAGCAGTAGGATTTGTAGATCATCCTAAACATATTGTACAATATTAAAATATTAAAATTCCAAGTCAATAATATAACATTTATTATATCTGAATATATAACTAATACATTATCCTATCTGAACTAATATTTCTAGATGGGCCTCTCATGAAAATAACATTTTTGCTTAATTAGCTTATTCCCACCCATATTAGTTTTCAACCAAAACTTATTAAAATATGGTAGATTCTGAAGTAAGCAGCAGGATTTGTAGATCATCCTAAGCATATTGTACAAAAAAATTAGTCTATTTTTACACAAATGCACGAAAGTTTTCATCTTTTCTTATTTTTTCAATTTTTTAAACGTTAGCAAAAAAAATTAACTACATGTTTCAATACCAGTACAGAAAAAGTTGCTTATGACTGCCAAATTCTAAACAATTTCTTTAAAAATTTAGTGAATCATACATTAAGAAGGACCACCTTTTTGTCTGCAAAAAAATGGATGAGCACAAACAGAAAGAAAAGACCTACCTGGTATGTACTGTGAAGCACGACAGAAGATGGCATGAGCCAGCAAGAGAAACTGGACAACTTTAAACAAGAGACCTAATAAGAATTTTAAAAAAACTCTGCCTAACCATACCTAAAACAGTTTTGTATTCTATATTATTTGTGCAGTTGTGATAAAAATGGTTTCATTTAAAATCATTAAGTTTACTGATATTTGAAGAACTAATATTTATCATATTGGCGTAACTCAGAAAAATATGTACTTTTAGGAAAAGTTTAAAAATATGACGACAAGGGTATGCTAATATTTACTAATACCATCTATTAATGTGTTTCAGTAAAATGATTAAAGTTTAGTGTATTTTATGCACTTTTGGTGATTTACTGAAGTAATAATTTCTGCATTTTTTAAATTATGTACTTTTATTATCGAATTAAACGTTATTCACCTGCAGAACATTAAATTTCTTAAGATGTTAAGATTTTAAGCCATTTTTAACATAACTGTATTGTAACATCATTGATGTTTACTTTGCATGCAGTATGCTAGAAAACCTACACAAGATTACTACACCAATGTGACCTACCAAGATACTACTGATACTTCATAATATAATAAGTCATTGTTCAACATCATCAAATAATGGATTCTATGGGAACAACAATTATTAGTAGCTGCTGAAAAGCTTATAATTGCCTTTCTGATATTTTTTCTTTTATTACATTCTTTATTATTCAATTGACACATATTCATCCACAGAAAAATATTTTTTTTAAAGATTACTTACAACTTCACGTTGTTTTTTACAGAACTATATTGTGACATCATTGCTATTTACATTGCATGAAACATGCTACATTTTCTACACTGACTTACTGCTCAAGAGTGCTATCAATTACTATACTGACTTACTTCTCATGTGTATAATCACATTCTAATAGGCATTACTAAATACGTATTACTTTGTTCATTCGTGCAGTAAAAACTTTCTCACTACAATTTTTATCTTTTTATTTTTGATTTTTATCGTACTTTCTGTGCTTTTCAATTTTATATTTTAGATTGTTGCACGTAATAAAGCGTTTCAGTGAACAAATTACCTAAAAATTGAAAACAAGCTATACTTTATATTTATTATTAAGGTTTTTCGCCTAACAACCTAGTCAATTAGGTTCTTCACCCAACAACCAAGTCAGTTAAGTCATTCAGTATTTTTTAATGTTTATCTACAAAAAAACATGTTACCTACTTTTGTGAGGTAGAAATTTTGAGGTTATGAGGACCACTCATATTTCTAATTTTTATCGTACTTCCCGTAACATCTGTGCTTTACATTATGGATAATTGCTTTTGGATATTTAATAAAGCATTTTAGCGAAAAAATACCGAAAAATCTAGAACATACACTGCATATTTACCATTATTTGTATTTACTACCCTTCCTAAAGTAGGCTGTCTATGCTAAAAACTACCTTACCATATTAAACTGAATTTAATCTACTCTACCAAAAACTCTGAATAGTTTTGCATTAAGACTAGTTTTCATTTTCATTTTATTTATCAATTTACAATTATTGTTTTGTTAGTGACCTATTAACAAGACCCAACACAATCCTTAGTTATGAGAAACTTTCAAATATCTCACCAAACTCTGATAGGCTTATCTTTCTATTTTAAAAATTTCTTTTTACAAATTAAATCCATCACCTTCAAGAATTGTTTTATTAAATTTTATTTAAACCTAATAATGAGATTTAGATAAAATTACAACTTACCTCTTCACCCACTTCTTCCATTTTCTTTTATCAAGAATAATGGTTAAAATTATAGTAAATTATAAAGAAACAATACTTTTATTATAATAATTACTAATTTCAAATAATAAAATTCTTATAGGGTTACAAAATGTTTTCAAGTTACTTTTAATATTATTGCCATAACGTTAACCTTATACACACACACATACGACAATTTGACAACCATGAACATTGACAGGGTTGCCAACTGTTAATACAGAAAAAAACAAATGATGTGGACGTTTCGTTTTATACAATGTAATTTCGGTTGTATTGCAATTAATAGATACTTGATAATTTATTCATAATTTTATAAATGACCAAAAATTGTATGGCTTTCGAAAGTTAAAGTCTAGAAAATATATTTAATACAAAATACAGTTTAACAAGTATTTTCAGGGTTTTAACTTATTATGTCCATCTTAAAAACTAAACTTAGCCGCCTCGGTGGTCTAGTTGATAGAGTATTAGACTTTCACCCCGAGGACCCGGGTAAGATTCCCGGCCAGGGCTTGGCATTTTCATACGCTATAAATCATCCCATCGTCTGCATTAGCCTAAGTGTGCACAATAGTCGGACGTTAAACAAAAAAAAAAAAAAAACTAAACAGAGTTTTCAAAATATAATACTAGATGGAAGCACTGTACTGAAATTAAATGAATCACGTCCATCCCAGAGATAATAATCAGAGATGAACGATTACGACATGTTTTATTGGATTGTAAAAACATCTCGATTGTATTGGATTCGTCAGTCGTCACTTGACGATTGTTTTTCTGTCCGATGGCTCGCTGAGTCATTTATAATCAAGCCACTTAGTAAACGGCCTAAGGGAGAATTTCTCATACATGTAGGAGAATTCCCATTTAGCTCACTCCAACAATCCAGTGACACAAATTTCTATCAATCTGAGTTTTACAGACTGTTACTACTTAACAATAGTGAAGGGAAAGGAGAAAGCTGTATCATTTTTCTCTCTGCCCCATTGGTGTTCTTAGCAGGCCGTTTTCTAAGCGGCTAGCCTATAATTTTGTGTTGGTTACACTACTGTATGCATCGGCAAAACAATCGAATAAAATCGACAATTTTTGCAATCGGAACAGATGTTGCCGGAAATATTACATATTTCAATTAAATGGCGAAGGTTTTTCCTTTTTTTATGAGTGTCGAAAAGAGGAACCCTTCAGTAAAAATTTGACAACCTTGTGTTAAATATATGTATTTTTCGTGTATTTATACACATTTCAGTAAATACTTGTGTGTTTTAGCATGCTCACATTCGCAATTTTGGTTGGATTTAATTCGAACTTGGCACAAAAATCGATTATGATAATAGCTTCGACAAGTCCATTAATCATTAAATTCGTTTGAACATTTACAAAATGATTCATCCAAATGTTAAAAAATTTGTAACTTTTTTCTCTTAATTTTTTTTTTCACCGTTGTAGTTAGCATCAAAAACTGTATAAATTACCATTTTGAGTTTTAAAACTCGTTGAAATTGAGAATTTTTTATGGTGGTCAGTGTTTATTTTCAATGTAATTTTTTAAAGTGGTAGTATATGAAGATACACATTTGAATGCTAATTGTGGTGATAAGATCAGAATTTCAAAAAAGGAAAGATAAAGAAAAATACTTATGGAAATTCACTTCTATCCTATCAGTTAAATAGCTGTGTACCATGATTATTTAATTATATATCACGGCAGTTTTTTTATGCATGAATACTTAGTTGTTTTTTAGTAGTTAAATTATACAGTAGTCAAACTAAACTGTATTTTAATTCTAAATAAATGGTTTATTATTTGTAAAGTAAAAAATTAAAAATTATGCTATATAATCCAAGCAGACTGTTCCTTAAATTGTGCCAAAGCAGTGTGTGTAATAGTTTTTTCATTTTTTTTATTTTGTAAAGTTGTTAGTAAGTTTTTCTTAAATCTGTAGAATTTGTTTTCTGTTTTGCATATTTTAAATGACAATATAGTACTGTTTTATTATTATAATTATTACTTAGCAAGACATGGTCATAAACAAAATTAAATACAATATCAAAAAAAAAAAAAAATTGGATGTAGTTAACTTCACTAAATATTAATGTTCAGTCAAAGAAAAGGAAAAATTGCTTTAAAAACCATCAGCAATCAGCGGTCTGGAACCAAAGACAAACATTTCTATAGTTAAACCTAACATTCAGTGGTTGACTTAATTCTTTTGGTATGTGAGGTTCGATTGTAAAAATATCTCACAATCACACATCACTAATAATAATATACATGGCATGTCCAGAAAGTAAGTGCCATTTTGACAAAAATGTAAAACTTTTAAAACAAAAAAAATAATAATTATCGCATGAAAGAGTGTACCTTAAAACTACTTTTTCTGCATACTTACCACCAATGTTCAGACAATTTTCTTAGCAGTGAACCAACTAATTCAGTCCTTCCTCAAAGAACGATCCTGCCAATAACAATGGCTGTCAGAGTGTTTCATGTCATCATCAGTTTCAAATCACTTACCACCAAGCTCACACTTCAAGTGCAAGAACAAGTGGTGCCAAGTCGGGTGTTGAAACCAAAGGACCAGCCAAATAAGAGATTGAGTAGGGCAGTATGAGGCAGAATATTGTCATGAAACAATAAAATTCCTGGGATGAATATCCCTCTCTCTTTGTTTTGAATTGTGCCAAAGATTTCTCAAGATCTCAAATCGTGTTGCATTGATGGTTTGACCTCTGGGAAAAAATTCAACAGAACCCATTTTCTGTCTTACAGCACCATACACACTATTTTCTGGGCTGACTATTGTATTTTTGTTTTTTCAGATGAGATTGAGTGTTCGCTCGCTAGATTGGGGTGATAGGACAATTCCAAGTTTTGTCAATAAATAGTCCACTCCCTCATCACTGTACCAAGTAAGAAATGCCAAGTCGCTGGGCTTTGTGGACATTAGTAGGCATTTTTGGAAACCAGCTTCCAATTATCTAAGCAGTCTGAAAAAATCTCTGCAAGAGATCATGAAATTTGCAAAAATCCATCACAAAATGTTCATTCATTGTGAATTTCCTGTTCTTATGAATTTTCTCATCAACTTTCCTTACCAAATCATTGTTGACAACAGAAGACACATTGTTGGAACTTCGTGCCTCATCATGGAGACATCGGATCCTCCTTCATAAAACTCCCTAACCCACTCTCTCATCATTTCATCACTTACTGCATTTCCACCATAGACGTCTTAAATCTGACAATGAATTTCAGATTTAAGATTTCAGTCTGGTTTATCGTTCCTTGATCACAAAAACCTCACTGTTGCTGTTAGAATAAATGTTACAGTTGGGGGGTTCATTAATTGTTTAAAACATTTTACACATACACAAAAGACTGGAAACACTACAATAATGAATATGGTATCAGAGAAGACACAATGAACAAGGAAGTCTAGCACGCATAAGTGGAGCACTGGTAACAGGATTGTGGTGGCGGAAAAACAAAACAATACTTACTTTCTGCATGTCCCATAACAAAATCTATACTAACTAAAAGTAGTGATATTTTTATATTAATGATTAATGCATTACTGTTTGTACCCAACTGAATAAATAGTGCAAAAATATTTTACAAACTTTCTTAAATGTTAAGACTACAATTTTCAAATTCCCCATTAATATAGGTCAAGAACTACCAAATAAAATAGTGCAAAAACATTACTCAAACTTTCTCACATACAACTTCTCCAACATATTCGGTTCACAAACATTAACAAAATAATCATTATTTCTCAAAACTGTTTATTCCGATTTTGTTCAAATTTTTGAAATATACGAGGTGTGATCAGAAAGTAATAAGAATTTTGAAATTTCGCAAGCTTGGAGAGTCTGATTGTCAAACATTTTTTTATTATGTTGGTATACATGCCCTTGAAGTATGATAAAACTTTCAGCGTTTTCATTGTTGACTTTGTCTGTAACAGCCACTAAGGTTAGACGTGTTTTTATGAGCTCGGCAATTTTCGTTTGTTAAAAGAAATGGATCAAAGAATTTGTATCAAATTTTGCGTAAAAAATTGAATAAAGTGTAACAAAGTGTGTGAAATGTTAACAAAGGCCTATGGTGAGTCTGCTATGAGTAAAGCAAGAGTTTACGAGTGGTATAAGCGTTTCCAAGAAGGCTGTGAAGACGTTGAAGATGACAAACGCCCTGGATGCCCCAGCACATCAACAACTGATGAAAATGTGGAAAAAGTAAAAGAAATGGTTATGAACAATCGCCGAATCACAATTAGAGAGGTCGCTGATGATGTTGGCATATCGATTGGATCATGTCATGACTTTGTTTTGTGTATGAAACGCGTGGCAGAAAAATTCGTTACAAAATTGTTGAATTTTGAATAAAAACAGCGGCGAATGGAAGTTGCTCAGGAGTCACTAAATGAAGTCAACGGCGATGCAGAATTACTGAAACGTATTATAACAGGTGACTAAATATGGGTTTACGGATATGATGTCGAAACTAAGGCTCAATCATCCCAGTGGAGGCATTCTAACTCGCCAAGACTGAAAAAGGCTTGACAAGTGCGGTCGAACGTGAAGGTTATGCTCACTGTGTTCTTCGATATTAATGGCATAGTGCATCATGAATTCCTGCCACCAGGTCAAACGGTCAATAAGGAGTACTACATACAAGTTCAACGCCGTTTGCGTGAAGCAATCCGAAAAACGCCCAGATCTGTGGAAAACAATTTATGGCTTTTGCACCACGATAATGCACCAGCTCATACTTCATTGCTTGTTCCTGAATTTTTGGCCAAAAACAGTACTGTAATGATGCCCCAGCCTCCATATTCGCCGAGCCGCCTCGGTGGCCTAGTTGACAGCTTACTGGGCTTTCACCCCAAGGACCCAGGTTCAATTCCCGGCCAGGGCTTGGCATTTTCATACGCTATAAATCATCCCATTGTCTGCATTAGCCCAAGTGTGCAAAAAAAAAAATCCATATTTGCCAGACATGGCTCCGTGTGACTTCCTATTTCCAAAACTAAAGAGAACCTTAACGGGTCGTCGTTTTACAGCTGTAGATGACATTAAAAGCGCATTGCTGAAAGAACTAAGGGCTATCTCAAAGATCGAGTTTGAGAAGTATTTCAAGGATTGGAAGAAGCGCTGGCACAAGTGCATAATCTCCAATGGGGACTATTTTGAAGGCGACAACATCAATCTAAAAGAATAAATAAATATTTTGTTCAAAAAATTAAAATTCTCGATACTTTCTGAACACACCCCGTATATTGTAGTATCATAAAGGCTGTAGATACCTTAAAACAGATTACAATATTTTAAATATACAGTTCGAAACTAAACTAGTAATATTAAGTAGTTCAAGCTGTTTATGGTGGTAAAATTAGCTTTTGCGCTCGGAAGACAACTATGTATGGCTATCTGTGATTTTCAAATCAAATTGGATAAATACTTATTGCACTATACCCACAACTCAGGTGGACAACTACATGTTGCTTGCTGTTAGGCTCATTTGTTAGACCTTGGTCACGTCTATTGTTAAGAATTATACACACGTGTTTGGATTTATTCCTTCAAATCAATAACTTTTATCGATCAATATAATTATTTTTGGATAGAATTTTTAAAATTAATATTTTTGTCATGAATTGTGTAATGTTTCTTAATATACAAATTAATAGCTTTTAAATATATTTTTTTAATTTACAGTTTTATTTATTTAAAAATACTGTTTACTTTTATAAATACTTGGCCAAATATTTTTAATTAATTTTTTAATTAATATAAATATTAATTAATATTATTATTATTATATATTATAATTATTATTAATAATAATAATATTATTATTAATTATATACAATAAGCTTTGAGTTATTTTTAAATTATTATAAATTATTACTGGAGTGTTAAAAAGCAAAATGCCAACCAATATGATAAGTTAATTAAATTAATTTTAAACAGTTTAAATCAAATTTCAAACATAGACTAATATACTAACAGTAATAATAACTTTTTTGATAATAAAATTGCTAGTAATAATGCACTTTAAATCAATTCAATATAGTCACAAAAAACATAAGCAACTTCTACAACAATGTAGCTCTACTGTACATATTAAAATCAAAACTTGCCGAAAATTGAAAATGCAAATAAAGGCAAACCTAATGAACTAATTCACTTAAACTTTAACAAAAATGGATTATAATAGTAATATATAAATTTTTCAAGTGTAGACACACAACACAATGACTGACTATATGCAAATAAATAATATGATAAAGTGGTATATACAGTCTCAAAAACTGAGTCAATGACTTCTTCAATTACGTCAGTTATTTCCCGTAAGACTGCAACACTTTCCAAGTATATTGGCGCTATCTAGTAGTGGAACATAGCCACTACAGGTAGGACAGTCAAGCTACGTGGCCTGTTCAAGCTGAAATGTCAGAACGCTATTTAACACCAACGACCTTATCAGCAAAAATACAATAGTTACTAAGTATGGCTTTCTGAAATGAAAGGACGATTTGAAATACATTCAACTGATTGCATTGGGTTAATGGATGACAGGAAAAGAAAAAGAATGGCAAAATAAAGTGGAGGATAAAAGGCAGAATTGAATTGTAAGAGTATTATTATGATTAAAAACAAAACATAAGACATATATCCTTGACAACTATGTTGCCATAGATTAACTTAATACAGAGAACGTCACCCCTATGCTGTCCTGTTGACATTAACAAAATAAGTTCAATAACAAAACAACAAATGGTTTTAGTGTTTTAATATATTTTTTTTTGTAATTAAATACAAATTATGCTATTAATAAAGTCTATCCTAGAGTGTCTGCAAAATCTTATCTGTTAAATAATTTATTAGGTTATAAAAATTATAAAAATAACATTAATAAAGCGAAACAATGACTGTTAACTAATAACTTATTCAATCATCAAGTTCATTGCCAGAGGAATCGTCATTGTCTTTACTTCGGATTGTATGCTTCTTTTGGAAAAAATTTTGCTTATCTGATTTCTTCTTTTTATCAGGTGGATTGATAAGATCCCCGGCATAGTTAATAACAGCCGATTGAGCAAGCCTCCATTCTAATAGTTCGGTTGAAAAGTCATCACAGTTACCAAGGTCAGTAAAACCAACAATGTAGTCTTTTGTATTGTTATCTTTTATAATAGCAATCGTTGGTATTACCTTTATACGAAGTCGTTCTAGAAAAAAAAATGTAATGAATTAATAACAGAGAACATTTACAGACCTACCAACTGTAAACAACAAGAACAACAAACAATATTATAGAAAATATAAGTAGTTTATGTATTATCTACAAGGATTGCTAATATTATAGTTTCTCAGTACTAAATAAATTCTACTGACAGAATTCAGGAAAGTGCTAACCACAAGACCACCAAGGGCTCTCCTACATAAATATCCAAAATAATAGAGGAAAGATAATTTACAATTCCCAACAACAGAAGAACTAATTTGGCAAAGAGAATAAAATTACTTTGTGAAATAAATGTTACTTAATGAAACGTACGAGTAAGAAAGGGACATCTCTCAACATCAAGCTTGATGAATCTTGTCTCCAAGTGTTTGCGACACAGCAGCTTTAAGTGGTGGTCAACAATTTTACATCTAGGTGTGTCTTTTTTATAAAAGTGTACAACACAGTCGGGAGACTTCTTTGTCATCTCAAAAAACTCCTTTTCATCGGTTAACTCTTCATATTCACCATGTCCCTGAAAAATAATTGAAATTTTAAAATATAAATGTACTCAAGGATAAAATGTACTTTAGTCTCTCTAAGTACGATGCAGATTCTTAGCATCGTGGGTTACGCACTAATGTGGCAATTAAAATTTTAATAGGTATTTTATACTAGAAATAACTGCATCCAATCAGTAAAACATAAATCACTATAGATGCACTTTATTATTTAGTTGTGCATTTCAAAATTATAAAATATGTTCATGTACATAAATTTTGCAATAAATGAATAAAGAGAAAATAGTATTAATCTGTATACTGTACAATAACAAATATATATAGGAAACTTTAAAATACATTCTTCTACTATTCCGGTCATTACTATAAAATGGGGACTATCTAAATTGCATTAGTAAGATGATAAAAATATCAATGACAGTACAGTATTTATCTTGGTCTACACAAACATATTACAGAAGACCCCTTGTGGTCCCATTTTCTGTTTAATTCAACCTAGCCACTCAAGTCATATAAAATATAATTTTGGTCTCAATAGTTTCATTTAAAGGCTATTTCCTAACCCTTTACAATAATGTTGTAACCTGTATCTTGGTGCTACATAAATCCGAGTTTGAAAGGCCTGAGTGAAAGAATGGGGTTGATATAGTGGATCTGGGGCCAAAACAATGGTATCAGGCAGTAGAGCCTGTAGTAAGTGCCTTAATTTGACCTTCCTATAACCTAGGTTTTCTGTATCTGGCTCAAATGTCAGCTATGCCAGATAATCACCAATTTACTTTATAATGAAACTTACAATAGATAACCAATGTTGTTTTTGTTTTGCTTCTTTTTTCATTTGATTTAGTCTTTCTAATCGTAGTCGTTCTATTCCGTCACTGTCCAGCTCATCGAGCTTTTGAAGTTCTTCATCTAGTTGTTGCTCCACAGTTTGGGCTACCTTCATCATCTGGTTTGCAAGTACATCTTCAACTGACTGCATTTTGTTTTCTACACAAAACAAGTAGTTTATTTTTTAACAGCTTATTTTATTTAATTTTAAAATATTAAAACTTTTATTAAAAAATCCACTAGATTGCAAATACCTTTAAACAGATGTAATCTAAATCTACATAGGCCTACCACAAGACTTGTTTGGTTAGGTTCGGTTTACACCCAAAAAATTGTTTTCCTTAAAAAAAAAGTTTTACTTCATCAACAATATCACGATTTTTAAAAATTTTCCCTAAAAGTACAAAAGTTTTCTGATGATTAGGATTATGACCTATTCTTCCCATCAGCGGTCTATTAACTCACCTCATAAAGGCTACCACGGTTTCGAAACTCTACAGTTTCATCTTCAGGCCATTCAAAATGTTAAATCCCTCTGTTAAGGTCATCACAAAGTCAAACAAAACATTAAAACATACATCACAAACACTAAGCACAATTACACATTTAAAATATTCATCATGAAATTCGGCTTTGCCAAGCTACACACGCGACTCGTACGTCGTTACATTCTGGACGGCAGAGTCTCCATCATTAGTAGCGCGACCATCATTGTTATCAGTTACGGTGCGTCTGTTGGTTTTTTTTACTTACTCAAATCACTTATTCTTGGAGCCATGTCATATATTAAATTTAATTTAAAAGAAAGTTTTTCATTGAGGATGTTCTGGGGGTCTGATTTTTTGCTCTTGTAAATCTCAAACTCTTTAACTGCATCCATATAACTACTTTTATGACACAAATGTAATATTTCCATGTTGGTATGGATGTCTTCAAATTTATGGTTTTTGTCCATAAGATGTTCTGCGAAAGCCGACTTTGTCGATACTGCACTTCTGGGTATGTGCTCTTTAAATCTTTTCTTAAAAGAGCGAGATGTCTGACCGATACAAAAGCTTAGGCAATCACTACATTTCATTTTGTATATGCCAGTTTTTTCAAAGTTATCTCCACTGAAAGAGACATTTATATTTTCTTTGGCTAATTCTTTTTTTAGGGTGTGGCTTAAAGTTGAACCAAATTCAATGGAGATTTATGTTTTTTCTCAGGCACGATTTTTTTATTTTTGTTTTTGTGTTTGGCAATAAGGCTATCAATAATTGAGCTTTTATATCCATTAGAAACAGCTATGTACTTAATGATGTTCACTTCATTTCCATAGCTTCCTTTGTCCATAGGGAGTGAAATTAACCTGTGTACCAAACTATTGTAAGCTGCCATTTTTATATTGTATGGATGGTGGGATGAAGAATGTTTTGTTTGGTTGGTTGTAGTAGGTTTCCTATAAACACTGTATTTGAAACTATTGTTTACTTTTGAAATAGATAGGTCAAGAAAATTTAATGTATTATCGGTCTCTTCTTCCAGTGTGAAATGAAGGTTCGGATATAATGTGTCGAGAAATTTATTGAAATTTGTTAATTGTCTACTACTGCCTTCGAAAAGTACAATTATATCATTCACATACCTGTAATAAAAAACTATTTTTTCTCTATTGTAGTTCCTATCCAACTATAAAAATTCATTTTCGATATGGTTTAAAAACAATTCTGCCAAAATGCCGGAAAGGGGGGAGCCCATGGCTAAACCTTCATTTTGAGTATAAAATTTATCATTGAACTTGAAATAATTTTGCTTTAGAATAGTTTTAGTCAACGAAATTAAATCATTTATTGCATTCGTTGTGAGTGAAGAATGCTTGGTGAGGTTATCTTTTAATATAACCATGGTTTCATTGAAAGGTATGCTGGTATACAAATTGGCTATGTCAAATGAGGCTAACTTATGGTTGTCACCTACTTTCGCCAGCAGCAATTTTGAGGTTATATGGGTTACTTTTACTTTCGATTTTTATCATATTTGCAGTACTTTCAGAGCTGCTGTATATTGGATTATTGCTTTTGGGCATGTAAAAATGCATTTTAGCAACAAAAATTCTCGAAAAATCGCAAAAAACCTACACTGCATATTTTCCAGTAAATATCCGAAAGTGCAGAAATACCAGAAAAATAAATAAAATTTTATAATCAAACTTAAATTTTACGAAATCAATAATTTTAACACATTTAATTAAGGTATCAATGTTCTAATGTGTAGGCTTCCTGTGGGCGTTAAAATATATTTTACAATAACTGAAAACTTTCTTTAGTTTTGAAAATTGTTTTAGATGGAATTATTAATGTATTTTTTCTCACCTAATTCGTGAAGCTTAAATATATTTAATAAAAATAATATTAAAAAACCACTTTATTTTACATATAAATTTAACACCTGTTTCTGAATGTTATTTTACATTATTGTTATACAAGTTAGAATTTGGAACAGTGTTGCCAGTCTCAACTGTAATAATTATCCACAGTCAGAGATAAAATTACCCGCAAATTTTAAATTATATATATATATATATATATATATATATATATATATATATATATATATATATTTTGTCTTCACTGACTCATGTATAACTGGTGAACTATTATACATATTAACATATTATAGAGTTTATTAAAGCTCTATATATAATAGTTACAGTATAAAAGCTATTATAATAGCTAAACACTTAAAATTTTCAGGGTACCTTTGTATCACAATGTAGGGATGCACTAAGGAACCCAATGTTATCACCAAGAGTTGTTCAAATAGGGTACAACAGTTTTTATTGGAAAAAAATATTTTTGGTAGGATCTTCTTAAAATTAACATTGTTTGAATTTTACCAATAATTTCGTTTAGACCCGAACAACGCAGGATATCTATGCTAGTTTGCTGCAATATGTAAGCTGTGCATAAAAATAAACAGTATATATTATTTTGAAAACTATAACTTTATTCTTAAAATGAGCTGACTTTTTAATCGAAAAAGCAAACCAAACAAGAATCTCTTCTAAATATTACTCTGAATACAAAATGACCCAAATACAACGATTTACCCAAAATCATTTACTTTGATGGTTTTCTTTAAATCATGAAAAGTAGCTATACGACCATGCCTACTTTTACCCAAAAATACGAATTCGGGCTAGTTGTACAGTATGCATGTATACTAGTGTTAAAAGGACAGATAAAGTTTAGTTAGAAATGAAATCATTGATTCATACAAAAGCTGTTCAAAATCTGTGGCTTAAACCCATAAACTGTTTATTTACCTGATTCATATTACATGTAATTTATTAATAATGTAGTGTTTTATTGGTTATTGCTGTCTGTAATTGCAGGATTGTAGTACTGTAGTGTATTACATTAATTTTATAATTTGTGTTTTAGTGCATTAATTTTTATATGCAAAGCTGTTTGTACATGATCAGTGAAAAGTAGCGTTTTCTCATGTTAAGCTAATATCTACTAGGACAGATTATAACCGGAATTTGTAACAGGTTATAAGTAATACTTATATTGGTATAACAGTAACTACTTGCAGTAGTGTTTACGGATAAATAAGTATAATTCAAAATGGGTAAGTAAAATATTGGTGTTCCTAGTTTAGTTAAGTGTAGGTTAATTTGAATAGGCTAACTCTTAAGAAATATAGGTTATGCTTTGGTATTTTTTTTTTTTTATTATTTTAAGGCGAAAAGCACATTAAGGCTATTATCGCCTCCTTAAATGTAAGTGTGAGTGTAAAGTGTTAAAGTCACAAGTGTAGTGTTGTAAGTGTTAGACTCGGGTACCATGAGGAATGTCTAAATTCTCTCAATAGGTGCAGCTAGTCTGCACCCCCCCTGCGAGGTTTGGTATGTTTTATTTGGGTATTTATGCAGTGTAACGTATTCTGCATTTTTTGATATTTTATTTACTAAAACGCTTTATTACATGCCCAAAAGCATGTACGATAAAAGCATGCCCACGAGAAGTATGATAAAAATCGAAAATAAAAGTGAACAACATAACCTCAAAATTGCTACCACGTGAAAGTCGCTAACGTGTTGTAGATCGGTAAAATGATAAAAATACATATAAAACAAGTTTTGCATGATGAAAAACTTTATTATTTTTTTTTAAACAAAAAAACCTCATAACCTAACTGACACGGTTGTTAGGCCTAACACAGTGATGTGTGAATATAAGTGACTGTTGGAAGGCTTACAATTGCCTTTCTGAAAATGACTTTGTCCATCTCACGGTCAACCACTCGACTAATTTTGTTGATTATGAGACAGGTGCACACACAAATAATACGATTGAAAGGTTAATACCTAATCTGTATCAGTTAGGTTCACCACGCAAGTACTGTGTCAGGTTATTGAGTATTCTTTTTCTTTTTTAAAAAAAAGGTTTTCTTCAAGCATCACCATGTTAGGCCTAACAACCCTGTCAGTTAGGTTATGCAGTATTCTTTTTTAAAGGAATAAAAGGTTTTCTTCACACATAACCGTGTTAGGCCTAAGAACCGTGTCAGTTAGGTTATGGGGTTTTTTGTTTAAAAAAAGTTTTTTATTATGCAAAACCCATTTTAGACATATTTTTATCGCTTTAATGATCTACAACACGTTAGCGACTTTTGCGCGGGGTACCAATTTTGAGGTTATGTTGGTCATTTTTATTTTCGATTTTTATCATGGTTTCCGTGCTTTTATATTTTGGATTATTGCTTTTGGGCATGTACTGAAGCGTTCCAGTAAAATATATGTCGAAAAAGGCAGAACAGGCTACATTGCATTTTCTCCTTTATTTGTAATACAGTATTTTTTTAACCGAGTATTGTGCTCACTTGGGCTAAGGCAGATGATGGGATGATTTATAGCATATGAAAATGGCAAGCCCTGGCTGGGAATAGAACCCAGGTCCTCAGGGTGAAAGCCCAGTACGCTATCAACTAGGCCACCGAGGTGGCAAATACAGTAGTAGAAGAGCTTGATAGTCAGCCTGCTGTGTCTGTGAACTTGTACAGCTTGGGATCTCAAGGTTGTATGTTCATGACTGCCATTGGTTTAGTGGAAGAACAAATGCCAATCCCTTGTCCTCAACTAGGGACAGTCTAACTGGCATAAAGTTTTGGTGTGTGTGTGTGTGTGTGCGCGTGCGCGCGGTGTGTATGTGCATGTGTAGATAGATAGAGAGATTTATCTCCATTTTGTTTATCATTGTTATCTGTTTTCATATTAGTACTGTATTAACAAAAATAGAGAGTTTCAAATTACAGCCAACTGAATAATATTTTTAATATTAAGTTATAAATTCACATAAGACATTTATAAAAGCTCTAGACAAATTATTTTTTTTTAATGTTTTACAGAAGCAAGTAATAATATGCCATTTTGGTATTTTGAGAAAAAAGAACTTCGAAACACACCATCTATACAAGATGGCATTGATTATGACACCGAATGTCGTTACCGGAAGGAAGGAGCAAGATTTATTATAGATACTGGAACAAAGATGGATTTGGGCTACAACACAATGGCAACTGGTGTTGTATATTTTCATAGGTTTTACATGTACCATTCATTCAAAAATTTTCCGAGATACGTAAGTTTAACTTTTAATTTATTGTAGTCTGTATACAATAAAACAAAAATTATCTGACTTAAATCAGTCAAGATAAAAAATTACAGATTAACAAAATATTTGTCTTTTTAGTTAATTTTTTATATATATTTTTGTTCCAAAAAGTATCTTGAAAGAGCATGCAGTATCTGAAGTCTATAATACTGATACGGAAACAAAACAAATTAGAGTTTTATAATAATATGCACCACGTTGGGCATCAAAATATAATAATTTACACCTTGAGTCACCTCATGGGGGGACAAAGTATAATAAAATAGTACACTATATAAATATAGTAAAATAAAATATTTTGAGCGGTAAAAATATAAAGTAGCCTATTAAGTTAATTAATTATTGCAGAAATTGTTAATGCTTAATGACAAGTATGAAATATTTTATGATTTTCGATAACAATAACATAACATATTATGAGATCAATTAACTATTTCTATAAACCATAATATTTGATTAATTATTTATATATATACTTATAACACATATCATTTAATATCACAAGGATAATATTTAATTTTCCATTCTACTATTCATGGTCTAATTCAAATTAAAATATTTGATTGATCAATGCTCATTTTATTTATTTCGAAAGAAATTGAAATACTTGATTTGAATTAATGAAAAGAAATTCACAATCCGAACGCTACTGAGATAAAATTTAAAAAGATAAATACTAACCACTAATCTGAAACTATCCTTAAAATATTATAATACTTCTTATAACTAAATAATGTTCAAGTTTTCACAGGCCATTAATGTCTATCACACAGTTATTTATGAATATTATGAGTCTGTAATATCTCTTAATATTTCTAATCTCAGGGAAAGTTAACATTCACCTATTACACCTATCACAATAATTAATCTGTTCTTAAAATTGTCTAATTATTTAAAATATTCTCGGGGGGCTGGCCTCATTCAAGTTTATTCCAAAATGGAAATGGTTGTACAATATAAATATATTTCAAATGTTTGTGTATAATTATTTTGATATGATTGTACTAGTATTCCTTCAACGTTATTTAAATGGGAAACAAATTATCATTAGAAACTGATACAAATAAAATGGTTAGATCTCACCCATATTTTCACAAAAAAAAAAAAAAAAAAAAAAAAAAATATATATATATATATATATATATATATATATATATATATATATTCTCTTCATGCACTCACTATATTAATTAATATATATCTATATATTTCACTGCTAGTATTTATTTCTATTAATCACTAACTTCACAATTGATCACTGTTGCACTGTGATCTTAACGAACCGCTGTGGTTGTCAGATCCGTCTCTCCCCAACCCACGCTGAACACTGTCTATTTATACATTCTGTGATGACGCTATATTGGGGTTCTTGTCAAACTAAAGTCGGAAAAACTCGAGCTACTATGGTGTTAAAGTTCGTAAATTTTAGCAAAATATCATTGCTACCGTAAACTTTGCACATCAATTCGTCGAGACTAGTATCTTTAACAACATGATTGTTTTAACTAATTTATTTAATTTGAAATTTGTTGAGTTTGTTTCATAACCTCACTTTTTCACATAGCACTAAATTGATTCACGCTATTTGAGTGTGATGCATGGACTAGCTTCAGTTATGGAGTCTTAATATGTCTGCCTTGTCGATTGAATTGTAGCCGGTGTCTGTTATGTTTTTGATTTGGATATCCGTTGAAAATATGGTTTTAATTCCTAGAATGCTGGTTTAGTGACATAATTTAGTGTTCCTTTGTCGAATAAGTGATGATTTGATAAAACGAAATAAGTTTGAACTAGGCTTGACGCTATGATATCACCGCGACAGTTTATCGTTTATTAACTTGGCTTGGGTTTGTTCAGTGTTTACATGTGAGTGTTTATAATCTATTTTGTGGTTTGAATTATGAATTGTTACAGAATGGTAGAGATGTTGGTTGGAACCAGGTGTCCACAGTTCCAGAGCGAAGTTGGGTTGAGTCGGCTTTGTTGACAAATTGTTACACTTAACGATGATTACACTCCACTTATTCAGTATTCTTATTGAATTGTTTTCATAAAAATTTACTTTAATTTACACTAGCAACTTCTGTACCGCAGTACCACTTAATTCTTCACATGAAATATTAAATTTATATCAGATAAAATGTAAGATTTATCACTGAGTAGTATAGATATATATAACTGTCATAAGCTATACTTTATATGGTCACTGTTTTTGACACCAGTGACAGTTTTGTTTACATATAGTGGACTGTATCATTAAACTAAATATTTGATGCAGTGCATTTAGCAAGTTTGTCACCACAAGCAGCACACACAAGGGCAACTGGAAATCATGATTTTGTATTACAAATTCTTAAGCGTAAATTGTAATGTACAATGCACATGTAAGACCATGTTAGGTTTTTCACTCATAGCCGTGTTAGTTAGGTTCTTAAGGATTTTTTGTAATTGCAAAAAGTTACGCATTCATATATCGTATTCGTGTTCTATACAAAACAGTGTTTAGATTTTCATGCACAACCGTGTTAGATTCTTCACATACAAATGAGTTACTAACGTTCTTTTTTTTTAATTAAAAAAATTGTTTGTTCATATATCGTATTCATGTTCTACACAAAACTGTGTTAAGTTTTTCCTACACAACAATGTTAGGTTTTTCACACACAACGGTGTTTGTTAGGTTCATAAGTCTATTTTAAAAAACATTTTCTTTTGTTTTACATTATTAACACATATTTAACTAATCGTTTTTGTGATGAAAGGTATTTTACCTACTTTCACACAGAACTGATTGAGGTTTAAGTACAGTAACTTTGAGGTTATGTGGGTCACTTTTATTTTTGATTTTGTTTCAAACTTCCGATAATTCCTACACTTTTATATTTTGTATTATTACTAATGGGCATGTAATTAAGTGTTTTACTTAAGTTATTAAGTCATTTTTTAAAAAGTTTTTATTCTCTTCATTGGAAATTTATTAATTATAAAACAAGGAACATGGAACCAGTTGGCCGTCACAAGGAATGAAACACGAAACAAAGTGGCTTATGAACTGAAATAAATTGTAAACACACCTCAAAGTGAAGAAAGGTGTTACAGATTTTATTGAAATAAAATAACATTTAACAAAATTATAAAATGTGTAATAAAAGTTGTAACAATTCATAATTCAAATAGCAGGATAGATTAGGAACAACCTGAATATAAACAGTGCATAAACCTAGGCTATTAACATAAACAATCATAGGCAATGACATCGCATCAAGCTTAGCTTAAGCATAATTTTCTTTATTAAAACAATCACTTAATTGGCGAGGATAACTAAATTATTACCAGGTCAACATTTTGGGAACAAAACATTCTCATAGGCATCAAATGTCCAAATATAGAGTTAAGATAGGGACATGTTGGATTGTAATAAACAAGGGAACACATATTGGACTGACATCACTACTTGGAAGAAATCCAAGAGTATACACAGAATGCAGAACTCCATTAAACAATTTTGTTGCAAAAAGAGAAGAGATAGAGACAGGCAACGCATTCTAACAAAAAAAATCAGATTATGCAAAATGAAACTTAAAACTATTTGAAAATCATAAAGTAATTAAATAAATCAGTCTTAATAAATAATTGTTCAAAATCACATCATAAAGTAAATTTTGGAAAAATACAAAACCTGGACTATCCGGACTAACCATGTCTTGACTTCTGATAATGCAACGTGTGAGGCCTAGAAAACGTAACTTGTACATTGGTGGGAGAATGTTCTATAACAAGGAAAGGACGCTTCTAGTTGAGTCTAGGAGAGAGTGAGTGGCGTGTAGTCCCTCAAGCAAGACGGATGTGTGTTTTGTCAGTCACTAACAAAGTGTAGAAATTTTGATTCAAAGTTGTAATTCATTAAATTCTATTACAGTATCAGATAATATTAGCTATGATGATACATTTCAAATGATAGTGTATGTGTTTCAAGACAAATTTCAACAAATTTTGAAAAAATTTGAGTGAGATCTAACTTAATTATATTCAATATGGATTTCGAGTTTTGATTTTGTTTGAAATCTGCCAAAAGCTAACAGATTCTAAATATCATTAATACGATTGTTACTTTATTAGATCTACAACAAACTTAGTTAAATAATATGAAAATTTTTAATAATAGTAAACTTTAGTTTTTAGCATGGAAAGCATTTTCATTGTACGTAGAGAAGGAAGAGGTTGTACGTAGTTTAGTGTTAGTCGAGGTTTCACTCAGTTCATATCTCAATGAATATGAGAAGAACTTAAATAACTATTATAAGTTTTTAAGTGTGTATTAAATTCTTATTTTAATTAAGAAACCATACCATAAGTTTTATATATATATAGCTATAAGAAATCACAATACTTGTTAACATTATCAATAATTTATACATTATCAATAACAATTTTCAGTGAGTAATCAATAATAACACTAATAGTAATAGTTATCAAGTTTAACAACAAAAAGCGACTTTAAGTGGAAGTTAAAATTATTTCTTGTGTGCAAAATTTTATTTAGTGTATTTTTTTTTAATTTTACAAAGTAAAAGAAGTATAGTTTATGTAATATTTGTATAATTCAGTGATAAATCTTATGTCTTATCTTATATATAATGTATATTTCACACAAAAAAATTCAAAATCCCAATTTTATTTCATGCAATTAGCATTTTCAAAAAAAATTTGGAATGGCAACAATTTTTGGGTCTCTACAAAAATGTTTTCACCATAATATTAGCATAACTTGTATTAAAAAAAAAAACAAGTAAAAACATTTTGAAATAATAAGTGGTCTTGCTATTCTCTACAATTACCTTGCTTTTATACTATTTTCATCATATTAATCTGAACATTATTTAATTACCATTGACTTTATTATATTTTTGGATTATCTGTAGTAATTCTATGTCATTCCAAATAATTAACATTGAAAAAATCAAAAGTACATGGTGGTTAAAAATATTTGTTTAAATACAAAAAAACTTTATAAAATTTTAAAAATTAACAATATTTTGTTTTAGTATTTTAACATTTAAACACTTTTTCTTTAGGTGACAGCGTGTTGCTGTTTGTTCTTAGCAGGGAAAGTAGAAGAGACCCCGAAGAAATGTAAAGATATCATCAAAACTGCCAGGAGTTTACTGACTGATCAAAAGTTTGCTACATTTGGTGAAGATCCCAAGGTCTGTAATTAACTAAGAGTAACATGTAAAATAACTTATTATTACACAGTCGACCTTGAATATGACATGTTTGAAGGGACAAAACGTATGAGCGTTATAAACGAGATAGCGTTGTAACCGAGTTTAGAGAAACAAGTTTGTAAACAGCGGAAATGCTGTATGTAGTACTGCAGTAAAGTATACTTTATACTACATACATAGTTAGTGGCTATTTAATTACAATTTATTACACATATTACATATTTTGAAATATATTTTACTTAAAACTAATAGAAAATAAGTACTGTACATACAGTTACAAATTGCTTAATTTAAAAACTAAACGTAACCCAACACACTATGTTTTTATTTTTACTTAAAAAAGTCATTGATACTTTTTTGTATTTTTCTTGTAAACGAGTAGAAATATTCGTTTTATATCACTTGAAATTTTATAAAAGTTTAATAAAATTATATTATCACTGTTGTTTTTCCTCTTGTACTCATAAAATGAAATTAATTGGTTAATTTGATTTAGAGCTTCAGTGTAAGTTGGAGGTTCTTGTGGTCCGTCTTCCACTTCTGCTTCAAACTCATTTTCGTCAGTGTCCTTTTCTTGTAAAACTTGACTGATAATTTCTTGGTCCATGGTGATAAGAACATCTCATTGGTGATAAGATCCTTGTTGAAAGAAATAAGTGATTGTAGGTCTTGAGGATGTTGTGCTTAATCCATTCGCTCAATGACATGTCGTCGTCATCAAGGTTTTCTGGATTTAGAGACAAGCCAGCGTGGTTGAAACAGTTTGCAGTCGTTGATTCGGATTCTTCAATCCACGCCTTTTGTAGAAACTGACAAGCACTAAGAGCTTTTGTTAACAAAATATGACCACTAATTGGTGTGTCAGAACTGTGCTGCTACTTAAACTACTTCAGTAGAGCATGATGCAAGTCTTTATGCTTTGTAGTTCTTTCTTTTAGATTCCTTGTTTGTTGTCATAACTGCAGTAGGTTGTTTAATTTTTTCTTTAGAACTCCATATACCATGAACTGTTGAACCAGCCAACCCCAATTTTTGACACACATCAATTAGTTTTTCACTTTTCTGTAAGCATGCGATCACTTCAAGTCTTAACTCAAGTGATAAAGCTTGAAGCTTTCTTTTTGCCATAATGTATGCGACAATGCAAACCACAAAACTGAAACGTAATGAACAAGGACTGTCACACTGCTACAGTATAGTATAGTATAGTATACATGCAATACAATTCGTACACTGTTACAAGGGTTAAAGAGATTGAAGCTTCCCCCTCCTAAGGCATTAAGAGTGTATGAGAGAGAGAGAGAGAGAGAGTGAGAGTGAAACAGAGAATGCTTTTGCAGGACGAACATAATTTACATTATTTGTTAAGCCTGCAACAAAATACTAAGAAAGGGACCATTTCTATTCTCAACCTTTATTCTAAAAGTAGAACACAAATTGTATTTCAAATGAGAGTGACTACAGGTCAGCAGCTTAGAAAACTGCTAAGAGCACTAGTGAGACCAAATGTGTGAGTGAGAGGTCATGTCCCCACTCCGTCACCATAGCTCCTCCCTTTTCCTTCACTATCGCTGAGTAGTAACAGTGTGTAGACTTAGATTGGCAGACTCTGTGTCACTGGACTGTTGGAGGAAGTTGGAGTGGAATTCTCCTACATGCATAAGAAATTCTCATGCAGCCCGTTTACTAAGTGGTTGGACTATAACAGCAGCGTGACAGCGTTGTAACCGAGCCTAAAAAATACCGAATTACCTTTCTAACCGAGAGTGTTATAACCAAGGTCGACTATATTTCAATTTAATTTTAGTATTACAGCCTGTAGATTGGTAAAAAATATAACCCCTATTACCTTTTTTAGCATGTCTACCTAGAATCCAATTTTTCAGTATGACTATTGCAGTTTAATACTGAAAAATTAAAATTTTTCTTATACCCATTATCAGATCCGTGTATAACATCAAACACAAATAGTACATTTTAATAAATATTACGCTGTATGGAGTTCATAAAGTTTTATGTGTCCTGTTACTTTCAAAAATAAGAAAAATTGAAAAAAACAAATCCACAGTCACACTATTCTACACTGTAACATAGATTAACATGCAATAATTTTTTTAAAACAAAAGAGCAAATTTTACCACTTCAATTAAACACTGTAACACTAAGGACCAATCTGTAATATACAGATAAGATTTTTTCACAATCAAATATCTATATAGATTAGTAGACATACTTGGCTTAAGTTCTGTGCACATGGAACTGTGCAGTTAGATGATTAATGTACTTAGTCAGGATCATTAAAGGTAAGAGGTTCACTGCCTACTAAAACTAGAAGTTTGATTGTTTCACTCCAA
This sequence comes from Callitettix versicolor, assembly GCA_022606455.1. NCBI lineage: Eukaryota > Metazoa > Arthropoda > Insecta > Hemiptera > Cercopidae > Callitettix > Callitettix versicolor. Next base: position 34,638,317 of record CM040189.1, on the reverse strand, counting down.
AATTTTTACTAGTATAGGATGGAAAAAAGTAAAAGTGTCTTAGTTTAGAGACTATACCGGACTGAATTGTTGATACTGCACTGATGTCGGATTTTGTTGAAATTTTCACTCTAGGCTTTGCAGTGAAGACTAGAGTTGCTGATTTTGAATATTTCAGGCAAAAAAACAAGTAACACAGCAAAAATGTGTGAACTGATAACTGTGAAACTGTTTGGACATTTGTGGTCACTTGCTCAGTCATTTTAAGAGAGCCAGACCACCTGATAGGGTTTGTGGGAATCGATGTTTTTTGTATGAAAATGGAACTGAATTAGCTTTAGAACGAATCTGGCTGCATTTGTTTAAACTAGGTTCTTATTGGCTCAAACATATTGCCGGTGTAAAGCCTTAGTGGTCTAGTATAAAGCCTTGAAATGATCTTAATAAGAAAAGTGGAGTAACTTTAAGAAGTAAAGTAAAATAACATAAGTAAACCTGTTAGTGTATGTCAAGATTTAATTTAACATATATACACTTCTCAATATGTATTTGTAACCCACTAGAACAAATGTAATTTTTATTTTGAAATGTTGGTAGTACGCCACAAAATTTTTCAGAGGAATATTAGTGGGTTTAACAAACAGAATGTTTTGACTTTTTAAGTGTGGAAATAAATATAGAACTAATATTCTAAATCATCAAAGTAGAAGTAAATAACATTTTCAGAACAAAATAGAGAACTTGGTTATAAAATTGTGGAAGAATCGAATTTGGAATTTGCTACAACAAGTATTATATATATATATATATATATATATATATATATATATATATATATATATATATATATATATATAGTATATCATACAAGTAACTTTAGGTTTCTATAATAATAGTGGCCACAGTTACAAAATATATTTTTCCTTTATAATAATATTCACGGTTATCTGAACTAAATAATAAAATTAATAAAAACAATTACACAGTTGTTTAACATTTTTTAGCTTGAACGCTTATTGTTTTTAATTTTTCTTTTTGTAATAGTTATTATTTTTTTCATAAATAAATAAATCAGACATAATAACTAACAACTTGTGTGTCAGTAATTTGCACCTGCTTAACTTCTTGTCGAAGTACTTAAAAATGTTGTCTAAATAATATTTTGAACTAGATAAGTTTTAATTTGTTCGTTATAAAATTTCTTTGTTCAAAATTACCAGTTGGCACAGTTGGAGGGATTAACAAGACTAATATCATTTATTCTAAATTGAAGTTAAAAAATAATTCCATTAAAAAAAACATTTTTCGTTCATTATTAATTCTTTGGTTGTAACTTACAGGAAGAAGTAATGACATTGGAAAGGATATTGCTTCAAACAATCAAATTTGATCTTCAAGTTGAACATCCTTACAGTTTTCTTCTCAAGTATGCCAAATGTTTAAAAGGTATAAAGGGTTTCTTATATTCTATATTTATTTCTATGGACTGTATGTATCTGAGTGCTTTATTTAAAATTATTATCTGTAGCAAATTTTTAGATATAATAATAAAAAAAAATTAGCTGTAATTTATAATAATTTTTTAAAAATTATTAATATTAGTAGCCCATATTAATTCTTTATTGTAAAGTTCCTGTTCTATACAGAGAACTGTAATGTATCTTATAGTAGTGTGCTACTTTTAAATAGTTCAGAGAATAGATGTATGCCCAAAGTAAACAAAGATCAGAGGCCTTGTAGATTTTTTTATGCAAATCTACAAGGCCTTTGATTTTTGTTTACATTGGGCTTAAAACTGACTTATTAAGGTTTTTAGATAAAACAACCCACTGCAAGTACAGTAAATGACCCTGGGCTGCAACCATGAACACCACTTTTACTCCCTGCAGCAGGTGATCAGGAGTGCAGTGTATGTTGCTACAGCATTATAATATTTACTTTTACTTGTTGCAGGTGACAAAGCGAAACTACACAAGATGGTCCAAATGGCTTGGACATTTGTGAATGACAGGTTAGGTTAATGAAGCAATTACATGTATTTTTGGAATTTGAAATCACAATTGTTTTTTTAAAAAATTAACAAATCACAGTTGGCAAAATCAAGCTCAATATAATTAACCTTTTTCTCTCAGAAATATTGTTAATTATTTGGCTTACTACGAGGGTTGATCAAATATAAACGAGACTGACTTTCTAAAAACTTTTCCGTTGGACATTGAACTCTAAAGGGTGGGGTTTCAGGTAGCCTGGGAGGTTTGGGACGGGTGTAGACGGGCAACATTTCCGTTCGGACCCTTTAGTATAAAACTATACAATGAGTGAGAGTGAAGTGCACGTTTCCGTGGAGCAGAGAATTATTATTAAGTTTTTGGCCAAGGAGGGGGTCAATCCGACTGAAATCTTTCGTAGATTGACGGCTCAATACGGGGACAGGACCCTGTCAAGAGCTCGTTTTTGCTTGGCACAAGGAATTCGCCGAAGGGGCGGAAGCAGTAGAAAACCTGAAGGCCAAATCACGATCGTCGGCCGGGAAGGTAATGGCCACTGTATTTTTCGACAATCAAGGCGCCTTTCACGTCGATTTCCTCCATCAACGACGCACAATATTATTGCGATGTTTTAGAGGCCGCAAAACAGTCTTTTTCAGAGAGGAAAAGGAAATCTAAACCGGTGAGAAACGTCATTCATCTTCACGATAATGCCCGACCACATTCGGCCGAACGCTACAAGGCTTAAACTCGATCAAATTGGCTGGGAACCAATGGAACATCCCTCATACAGTCCAGACTTATCACCCTGCGACTATCACCTGTTTGGGCCACTCAAAAGAGGCGCTTTGAGGCCAGCATTTCAAAGACGATTCTGCGGTGGAGACCTTCGTGCTCCAATGGCTCAATGAACGCCGAGAACTTTTTACGAAGATGGAATTAAAAACTTCCAATCCGGTGGGAAAAATGTGTTACTCGTATAAGGAGACTATGTAGAAAAATAAGTTGTATCAAGAATAATTTTAAGTAAGCAATAAATTTTTTAAAAAATCAGTCTCGTTTATATTTGATCAACCCTCGTATATAATAAATTAATGAACCCACGACTATGAGTATCAGTTTAAGTCACACAATGAATTAATAAACTGTTTAGTGATTTAAGCTCTATTAAAAATAGTATTGATTGTTTCAGCTTATGTACTACATTAAGTTTGCAATGGGAGCCTGAAGTAATTGCAGTTGCTTTGATGTATCTAGCTGGAAAACTGAGCAAGTTTGAAGTGGTTGACTGGGTTGGACGTGTTAGTAAACACTTACGTTGGTGGGATATGTTTGTTGAGGATGTAACGATGGATTTATTAGAAGGTGTGTGTGTAGGCTTATCTATAGGTAGTTTTGAAATAATATCTGTGTATAGTTTGTTTATAAGTTGAAATATTTAATTTTAAAAAATTGTCATTCCTAATTTGTAAGAATAATATAAATTGGACTTAAGAAAGTCTATATATATGATATATTGTTATACAGATATTTGCCATCAAGTATTGGACTTATATTCACAGCCTCAAAATGCTACAGCTCCAGATTCACCACCACCTGTAATAAAGAAAGAAACCACACGTCAAGGTACTTCCCCTCAAGTCCCCACAGCTTCACCTGTTCCTACAGGTAAGTGATCAAGTCTGGGTTTTAGTAACACATAGAAGGAACCTGTTCTACCATTTTGTGGCACACTTGAACCCAGTATGCATTAATCTTGAGATTTTTAAGAATATATGTTCTGTAATTCCCAGAGCTAAAGAGTGTTGTCCTTTTCTTTACATGTCAGTGCACATTGCTTTAGATTCAACTGATTTATATATATATATATGCATGTAAGCGTAGTTCTAATTTTGAAAATTAATGAAATTTGAGTTTTTTATTAAACCGGATCTATGTTAAAATTTGTCTCAAATGTCTTTAAAATGTTTAGGTCACTATATCCTCTAAAATGTGTTTTGGGTGCTAGTATAACTTTTAATCTTTATGCAGACTCTTGATAAGTGATTAGTCAAAGCTGATGTTTTTATTATATGTTTTAGTACTTCCTCCTAAAATCGCAAAAACAGAAAACAAAGTGTCTAGCAATGGGGAGAAGATACCAGTACTAGGTTCCTCAGCCATTACAGAAATGAAGGTAACAAACAGCGACTCCACACATTATTCTTATTCTAACTACAGCCAAGCTTCTACGGCGAGCAACTTTGCTCCAGCATACTCTGGCAATATACCTGTGCGGGCTGCTAACAACCCTTACCCTTCTTCTAGTTATCCACCACCACCATCTTATCCTTCAGCTCCTGCATCTGGTTCACAGTACTATCAACCACCACCAACATACTATCCACCTCCAGGGACTAGTTAATTGTTTTACTAAAAGACTAAATGTAACTTGCTGTATTCATAAAATGCATAAATAAAATGGATAGTTTTTAAACTAAAGATTTTTATTGGTCTGAACCATTAGTGTTTGAAGTACAAATTAGAGTAGTATTTTTTACGGATTGCTTAGTGTTTTAGAGATACATTGTCATGAAGTCCTGCCACTTCACTTAACTTACATAGCTGCGAATGTGTCATCAACAAAAACTCTAATCCAGGATTGTATAGAGGGGAGTTGTATTATATTTATAAGTTGTTTTAATTGTGTTATGATTACACTGTATATAAGTGATGTACATATAATTTTATATGACATGGCATGATCCCTCCCCCCAGACAAAATCCTGGATACTCAATACTCCATACAATGAAGTCAAAGGACATTACTTTCACCTTGTCACTATTTAATACATAGTCAGTGCTAGGTGCTAAGAAATAATTCAAAAGAAAATGTACAATACTAGAAACTAATATTTATAAAGCAACATAATACATGTATAAATTTTGGTGAGTTAAAAACCATTTTTTTTCTTTCTTAAAAAAATACATTTTAACAGTAAATACATTGTGGTATACATATTTTTAAAAATAGATTAAAATTATCCACTGGTGTATGAAACAGTATTTTATCCATTATGACGAAAATCTGATAATAAAGTCAAAATACCTGTAGAATAAAGTTTGTTAAAATTCTATATTTAAAAGTACATAAATAGTTAATCAGGGCATTGCGTAAGTTTTTCCTTAAAATAATGAAGCAAATTTCTCACATTGAATTAAATTGTTTCAATAAAATACTACAGTGCGAAAGCAAAATGTATGTTGCTACTTCATCCAAAAATCTGATTCTGAAGTTCGGACAAAGAAAATTGAAAAACTGTGTAATTAGTTCATGCGAAGTTTCATAACTTAAGCCAGTGTACCAAATTTGCAGTTTGAAAATAAATTTATATATATATATATATATATAAAGCTTATGGCAGTAACTGCAATTTCAAATCTATGACAAGAGGTGCTCAAGTTCGGAGATGCAGCAGACTGCTAGTGCTTTAACTTCAACACACGCTGGTCTTGTGTATTACTTTTTAATTATATTTAATAGTCTTTAGAGAAGTTATTGTATGTACCAAAATATTTTATACTGTAGGTTTAATATGATGCACATTTGTGTATGTATTATTTTGCTTACAGCTTAAGGCAAAATTTGTATCTAAAAATTTATTGATACCTTTACAAAACAAAATGTAAATTGTTCTACAAACTAAAATGTAAGCAAAACTTATTGTACAACAAAATCCTTATTTTGGAAGCTAGCTAGAAAGTTGTATGCTGTTTTAATGAGGAAAGTACAACAAATTGGCCATCTCTACAGACCAGTAATTGTAAATTTGTACAACAAATTACACAAAGCAGATTTATCAACTGGTTCAAAATTTACAAAAATTGTTTTATAAACAAGATTTATGTTAAAAATAAGTATTTAGTAAGTAAATAACAATAATAATTTTAATCTAAAATATAAAAAAATGTATACTTTTAAAAATACCACAATAACAATTAGAGATGCGAGAACCTTTTTAAAATGCAAGCTTTTAATGAGAAATTCAAAACTTAGTTTGGTTAAAAATTTTGTAAAAATAAAATTTACATAAAGATGAACTGAAAAATATAGTTCAATAATGGTAGTTTTATAGATTTTATAAAATGTTTAAACAAGAAAGAAGCAAAATGTTAAATGTACAAGTTAAATATTGAAATCGAGCTGAATTAAAAACTGAAGCTCACACATCCCTACAACAACAACAAATAAATTAAAAATAGAAAACAATAATTAAGTACATAACAAATACATCTGAGATCTAAAAAAAAATTATAATAAGACACTACAACCATAAATACAAGGAAATTTGGTAACAAAATTAGCAGCCTAACTAAAAAAAATTATAGAAACATTCTTAATTTTATTTCACTTGCACGAATTTGTCATATAGATAATAAAGCACTGTCAAAACATCTTTTACATTAAATTACATTTAATAATGCACTTATGGTTTGAACACTTACTGGTGAATTATTTTTTGTATAATTCCGTAAGTTGATAAATTTGTATGACAATAGACACCAGGAAAATATGTCAATAACTTAGAAAAGAATACAGGTAGGCTCTCAGTTAATAGACACCTGACTATCGGAAGTAAAATGTATACTCAGCGGCTGTTCGGAAGTCAAAAATTTCGTTACTCAAAAACCATGATGTTCAGTGTACAAAATTGAAACATTGTATTTGTAAAGAAAACATTGTATTAAAGTTATTTAAATAAAGTTATATAGAGAAATAAATTAGAATATATTTATATAGAAATGCGTTTTAAATAATTACACGCAGTAATCACTCACCATCCACGGACTTAACAACACGTATCCAAGAAAATGTTTTTATGTTTTATATGTTGTACTGTAAAATGAATGTGGTAAAATGCTATTTCAATTGCATTATTCATGTACAATTCTGGGAAGGAAGAAGAGAGAGAAGTTTTGTAAGCTAAAAAATGAGCATTGTGAGAAGTCATATTTTCATTAGTTGAGAAGAAGGTTCATGTGCTTAGCGACTATATGTGACATTGAACGACATAAAATCTGATCTGTGTGAACAAATCAGTTATTTATTATACACACCCTAATTAACAATATATAAACAATGTTCTTTGGCTGAATGATTTGTGAAGTAGGCATAATGTAATATTCATTGTAAACAGCATTCCTTATGCATTAATAGTTACGGGAAATGCATGTTGACAGATTTCAGTGTTAGGTATGTATTCATAACTGCTGCATGTTTTGTTTCAAAATTTTTTAAAGTTGTATACTAAACTGTAGTAAGGTACATAATAATAAAGCAGAATTTCTCCAGAAATAAATTACTTCCGCTGTTTCGTCCTCATTGAACTTGGCAGTGCGTTATTATAAATAAATACCCTTGACTACTTGTAGATGTATCAACAGCTGATGACAAATAACTGTTCACTCTGTAATTTTATAAACAAAGCCTACTACAGTAAGCAACACACACACATACATACACTGCACCCTCACTATGTATGTTTATTCTACTCTCAAAAAACCTACATTTCTTTATGCAGCTGGGGTTATTAGCTATGGTTTATTATCATGATTATAAATTATGAAATATAGACTGAACATATGAGTACATTAATAGGACGGATTAAACAGAGGGGCAAAGGGACAACTGCCCCTCCCAAGACTGAAGAAATAAAATTAAAAATGTAAAAGATCCTATTTGACTTCCTTAAACTGGAAGTATCACAGCTTCGAGGCAAGGAATCAAAGAGACATCTGAGGCCTCTGATGGGTCTGATGAAACCCGTCACATTATCCTGATCTCAACTTTCTATGTACATGAAGTTTTGTCCGTATTTACATATGTATGTTTGTGCACTATGTAACGCTCAGTACAAAAGGTGAGGGCAGGGTCAATCAATTAGATATTTTATACTGGTCTCTCTTCTCTTCCTGTGTTAACTGCAACAACAGAATGATCTTTCTTGACTCTAAAATTGATCAAAACTATTTAGATCAATCAATTTAGTTGTGGTGCTTAACTGGACTTGTTTTGGCTAATGAGGACGAGGGATCAGTGTAAATGGTAATGTTAAAGCAACTGGAGTAACTGTGGCTATATATAAAAAAATTATAGATATGTATATTAAGAATAGGGGAAGTTAATGTAAATGGAGCCAGTTTTGAAAATTAGGAATCTAAAAATATTGTTTTTTTTTTTTGCTTATAATGGAGTAAATTCTTACAGTTATTTTATATTTAAGTCTCAAAACAGCTTAATAGTGCTAGTTTTTGAGCACTATTAAAAACTATTATTTCAAGGACATCCATTCTCCAGAGGCCCTCTTGTAAATTGAATCATCCAACCAATCGCCCCCACCAACAAAATTTCATTAATCCATCAGTGCTTTAACATTAATATAATGTTATGTTTTACTTCATAAAAAAGGTTTATAAAAGACATAAGTGTCTTGTCTCTTTTACACATTATATAATTATATAATGTATTATAAAATGTATTATATTTATAGTACCTATTGGGTGGAGTAACAAGTTCCAGTACTACAAATAATTTCATGGGTAAATCTAATTGGTTCAGTACATAAACATACCAAATAACTTAAAGATTGTAAATAACACAGTTTATAAATATTCCAGAATAGTGTGAGTAAAAGGAGTAGCCTATTGTACTGTACATAGCCTGTTACTAACATGTTGAATAGTTCTTGAATTAGTAAAGTAATTAAATGGTGAGGCATTGGATCATCACAAGGGGAGATGACTGCCGTAACTAAAACAATTGGTCACGAAATCTGTCACAAGATTTACAACTGAATATTAATGACAGTGTTGTCTCAGCAACCATTCTGACAACGTGACTGTACTCTGCCTCTTAATTCTGTAAGGTATAACCTTTAAACACTAAGCATTCGTAATTTTTATAACCACAAAAATGAATAACTGTTTACCCCAGTGCTATGGCCTTGAATGGTGAAAGTCATTATATCCTCTCCCCACTTACTATTCAGTCAATCCTCCGATATTATATGATGCGATGCGTATTCAATGTCTAGGAACAAAGCTGCAGTCATCAATTTTATGAATATTTTGTAGTAGTGTACATATTTCTCTTTTAAGAAAATTTGCTTTTTTGTTTGAATAGTCGTTATAAAGTGTTGTGTTGTATAAAAGTGTAAATGTGTGTACATCTGTAGCCTTTGTTCTTACAAAAAAAAAGAATGACTACAAACTATAGTGTCCATTGCCAAAAGCCATTTTGTGGTGAACACCATAGAAAAGTATGCAATGAATGCATGTAAAAACATGAAGCAAAGTGTGACAAAAACAATTTTATAGTTGTGTGTTCTTTTTATATATGTTTAAAGATATAAATAAAATATCAGTTATTAAAAGTACCCTAAATTCATTGTTAATATTGGTAATTTTATTTTGGTTAAGTTATTACTGGTAGATAGTAGTCAATAGGGATATTTTTCTTTTTTCTTTTCCTGTCAACAATGGAGTATATTAATTGTAAAAGTATTATATTTTAAATGTTTTGTCACTATAACCTAAAAATAGTTTTTAATTAAAATAAAAATAGTCTTAAAAATATTAATGGTTAGTATTAGTGGCAGCAATACGAATGTGTTTAGTGTTTAAAGGATAATCACAAATTTTTGTAAATCTGAATGTTTCCGACTACTTTCAACTGTTTTTTTTTTTATTATGAGCAAAATGCAAACTTCAAAGTAATAGTCTAACCAGTGACCACTGATTAGTTACAAGGATCATGATAAGTTCTAATGTGGATATACAAGGTTTGTTTTGATATTTAGAAAATCCAGCGATGACAGTAAAAATATCACACCTTACCACTGCTTCTGCAGTCAACTCAAACTGAAATCTCGAAACTGATTGATTACTATTAATCATATGAGATGAAGATAAAATATCTCCTTAACTTCCACACTAGCTAAGAGTAAACTTTTTATAGTTAATTATTTATCTGGACTTATAATTAGTATAGTACAAAAAAAATACAAATAACAAAAATCATTATTTATAACACTGAACCACTAACTTTGGACTGACAGTATAATATAATTTAGAAACCATGTTAATAATTTACTAGGCACTTTTTGTATATTTTTGGTATTGGGCACTTAAGTGATATATATCATTTCTGATATCCTATGAAAAAGTGGATTTTCAATATTATACGTCCATTGGTTGTTTCTCTACTTTACTGGTTTATCATTACCTAAAGTTTATTCAGCTTGTTTTTAAAGGACCATTCAAGTTCCAAAATTATACCAGATTCTTGTCTAAGGCTACAAATACACAAAAAATGTTACAAATCACTGTAACTCTTGTTTTATTGAGTTATCTCTATTCCCAATTTTAAAAATTGTTTATATGAATTACTTGAAAATATGTTTATTTACAATTGAAGGCTTCCTATTTTAAAAATCGAAATACTGTACAAGGTAGTCCTGACAACATTGATATAAAATATGATACAGTTAATTAAAGCACCAATATCTTGAAAAACCCTTGATTAAGGCTTAAATTTCAGTCAGTTAACAATTATAGCGATGAGAAAGACTAAATTTACAATAAATATAAATAAATAAAACTACAAAAAAGCACAGATTGCAAACAAAACTTGTTACTACCTACAGATAAACCTTAAGGCACTGGCTACATTGTGTTCGAACACAACAACGGAAGACTAGATTAGGCGTGAGTTCATCAAGTAATGGATCAACAAGCTATGGACAAATCTATATTGAGTGACATTCTGTACCATCTGCATCCTTTGGTGACGCAGCAAGCTCACGACTCGAGGTATGTCCAGTTCCTAGAGAAATTTATAGTAACTAATTATAACAGAACTTGTATTCTAGATTCAAAGGAAATACAGTACATCTAATATTGTGTTTTAAATTACATTTTTTAGTGACTGACAAAAAAATACAATGACAATAGTCCTTTTTTTTGAAAAACTGATGACTAAGCATATCAGTAACTCAGTTCCTTTATAAATCTAGTAGATATGCTTTAAAAGTTCTAGGTAAACTCAGCTGCATGCTCCTTATCTGTGCTTAGGTTCTCAACTAGTACATAATAAACTGTAGTTATTTTTAATTTATGAAATACTGCTATGTACAGATACTATGCTTATCTGGCATAGTGAACTGTCAAGTTAAATATGTTTCTCTAATAAATTTAGTGTATTTTACATTGACATTTGAACCTTTGGACTATCTACGTCTAATTGATCGGACATATTATACTTTGACGAAAAACACCAATGCCCAATTGATTGGACAATCTGAAAAAATCTGAATTCAATGTTATAAGTAACATTAAAATGCTACTAACACTTTTTATAAACTAATATTTAACCAAATAAGAGGTATACATAGCGATTTTTTATTAGATTTTTAAAAAGTTTTTTGCTTTATTAAGATAGATAATGAAGCAGGTTATCCATCTTAAAAGATGTGACATTAGACAAACCATTAAATTTAAAAATTGTTATTACCTGATTGTGGTCTAATGTATACAGTAACAGGTCATTCAGTATTGTAACAGCTGTTGGTCCAACTCCTGTACTGCAATGAACTAACACTGGAGGGTTTTTGTTATGACCTGCAGGTATTTCTGTGACGGTGTGTTGTCTTACAGAGCTTAACTCTTCCAAAAAGCCTAAAAATAGTATTACACTCTCAATAAAAGTAGAGTTTCTTTCTGAACATAGCACAACTTCACTTGTAATAATGGTCAGCCTATGAAATACTGTGTAAAGTACACAATCTAGGAAAAGTTAGGTTATGATATAAGCATAAACAGTGTGTTCTAGAATACTGGATTTCAACATAATTTGAATTCCTATGCCTAAAATTCTTACTGTAAATGCACAATACACAAGTTCTGTTGCTATGTACTTGATTTTAATTTATCTAATATGATATTATATTAAACAATTTATGAATGGAAAGTGAGATACAACAAGAACACCAAAATTACCAAGAAAATGAGACACAGCATTTGGACATCCTTGGTCATCCCATTCAGAGTACTGTAGGTGCCAGACACCTCTAGATCTTCGAGAAGGTGCATGATAGAGTCTTATCTTCGTAGTAACACAATGTCCTTTCTCTTGTGAAAACTGCCTCCACACTTCAAACTGAAATTGATAAATTTAAATTACCATAAGGAGATATAATAAATTATTACAAAATGTACTTTCTTTAGTAGCATAATTTTCCTTTACAATTTAAACATATGGCATAGCCTAAATATATTTTTTAGCACAAAATGTTAGTAATAAAAGAAGAGGAACCTTTTGAAATAAGAATGGGTCTGAGACAAGGAGATGGCCTTTCCCTCCTTTTATTTAACTGCGTACTAGAAAAAATTATCAGAGAGTGGAACAAAGTCAACGGGCAAGTAAAAATAGGAAGAAAACTCAAGCTAAATTGCCTGGCATTTGTGACGATCTAGTGTTGCTCTCGAACAGTTGGGAGGACTCAGAACAATAGACCGAGTCACTGAAAAACATCGCAGGGATAGTTGGCCTCCAAATATCCTTAGAAAAAATGGAAGTGTTGCCGACAAGGCGGACAGCACGGAGGTATATGAAGATCAGAGGCGAACGGATAAAAATTGTCAACAAGTTCAAGTATCTGGGAGAAACCATCACCAGAAATAATAGGGAGAAAACGGCAATAGATAACAGAACAGTCAAACTAAGGACGGCGTCAGAATTAACATAGAACACCTACAAAAAAAAATCGATATCCACAAAGTCAAAGATCAGACATTACAACACAGTGATGAGGCCAGCAGTGGTGTATGTGGCAGAAACGCTCTTTAACCTGAGAAGCCGGAAAAGGACAGAGGAACTCCAGAGAGTGGAAAGAAGAATACTAAGAACGATCATCAACAAGAAACACATAGTGAACGGGAATCACAGGCTGCTTCCTGGAGCACTGGTGTACAAGGAGACCGAACACCTTATCGACATATTCAGAAAGAGACGTCTGGCATTTTACGGACACCTGATAAGACTCCCAGAAGAAAGGTTCACCAAGAAATTATTGAACTACCAGTTGAGCATAAAGATAAAAAATAATTGGCTCAAAGAGACAGAACAAGACCTAGGGATAAACGAGGAACAGTTGAGGAATGGGGAGAAGAAAGCCGTTCTCAAGGACAAGAAAATAAAACTCAACTTTAGAAAAGCAAGCGACTAAAAGGGCATGATAATCTCAGAAGAACTTAGGAAAAGGAGATCACAAAGGCTGAAGAGGTATTGGGAGGAACAACGCGCCAAGAAGATGAGACCTCACTAATGACTGAATGTGCTCCAGTGTGGGCCTAATCCCCCCCCAAAAAAATAAATAAATAAAAATAAAAAGAAAAGGAAGAAAGTTAGTAAAATTTGGTATTCAACCAAGTTGCATTGTACTTTACTCATTCATTCTAGTAATAAGAAACTTTGCATGTAGGCATATTGGAAACGTTCTTGTTTACACAATTTTTTTGTTTTTAATTTGTAGTAACTTAATTGATAATTCACCAATAACAAAATGACAAAAGTTTTGCTTCCAAATAATTTAAACTGTAACTCATACTTTTTCCATATTTCTTACAAATTAAGCTGAAAATGTAGTGTTAATTATTTTCATTATGTTTTGCGCCACCTATATCTTCTACGTTCTTTAAGAGAAAGGGGACTGTTCATGTTTTGATATTTTTAAGAAATAGGCTCAACTTACTTCGCCAATTTCTAAACAACGATCAGCGACAGGAGGGCAGTAAGCTGTTTGTGACGGCAAGTCATCGCAAAGTGCTACAATCAAGTAGATATCTGCTTCCCAAATCATCTGCCAGAAGAAAGTGACTGTCGAGGGTAATGGACTTTGGGCGGCTATGTAGAATCTTTGTTGAGTTCCTACTGTTGCCTGCATAAAAAATAACCAATTCAATCAAGCAATCATCAAATCTAATCTTATAGTTACAAAAATTTAATTCTGATGTCAGTGTAGAAAAGTAAAATGTTTGAGTTCACTCATCTCAGGAAATATTTGGGCTAGGCCATGATTACTTGTTAAGATGAGCAACGTCAGGGTTATAACACCCCATATTGAAAAAACCCCATATCTCTATAACCCCATCTCTATAACTGCAAGTAGCAAATTAAATGTTCTACAACACTTTATAAATAATTTTTTTCATAGCATTATTAATGCTAATTTTATAATACAAGAAAAAAATTTTAATACATTTTTAAGGCAGCACAAATTTATTTGTATTTAGCTCAATGTATGCCCGTTAATTTCCTTTTATCATATTTATAAACTGGTAAAAAAACTTACCATATATTTCTGTCTTTGGAACAGCAAACTCCTTTCTGATTATGTAGCGACATGCATATTGAGGTTTTTATAAGTTCACTGTAAGAATCCATAAACATTTTACACAGTGACATAATTTGAAACTGAGGGCTTTCCAAACTTTTAATGTGGCCCTTACTAATCTGGAAAAGGGCACACATTTTTCCAAAATATTGCTGATTGTACCAACCATACTTGAATGTATGTAACAAACATCTAAATGCACACAAATGCTAAAATTCATAGAAAAGCCTTTATAAGGTCAGTCAGGGGAAACAGCGGGTTTTATACAGCCCTGTACAAACCAATATAAATAACCACTGGAACACAGCTTCCCACAAAAAAGTTACATAACCACATCACATAACAATAATTTTTTATATTACACTTTTTATAAAAATCTTATTTTACCAACATAATTAGCGTTAAAAGATGCATAGATTACAATTCAAAAAATACAATGAAAATGAACCTCGATTGCTGTCAGATTCATAATCACATTTTTTAATGGAATTTACAATGCTAATTTATGCAGATTTTAATGTTGATTAGGATGGTAAATTCAGATTTGGAATGGCTGCTATTTTGAAACAGCTGAATGAATTTTGCTGGGTAATAAAATTGCCCAAGCTACTACAAAAATTGAGTTTTAGAAGAAGTTTAAAAAATACACAAAAACTGGAAACACTAGAGAGTGCTAACGCACAATAGAATGAGAAAGGTGTTCATTTCAATGTCCTGGGTCTGCTCCAATAGAAATTCACTAATTATAATTTATTTGACTAATATTTGTTTTGAAACAGTATTTGTTATGAGAAAGCTTTTTAATATTGTTCTTAATCGTGTAAAAATCTCAACATTTTGGCATACCATTTTCCCACCAAGGCTACTCTGAAGCCAATGATTTTATATAGGTTATAGTATGATCCATAACAGTACTCTGCACTGTATATGTTACATGCTTTGTAAAACTAATCAGCAGATAAAACAAACCAGTTAGTATGTTTTTGAAAATTAAAGACTTCAAAATACATCTCTGATGTTCAAGTTATCTCACTTTTAATGTCTTTGAAGAACAAGTAATATGACAATTTTTAAATTTTTTTTTACTGTTTTGTAATGTGACAAATAAGGTCTGAAAGTTTCATACTTAACACTATTTACCTTTACATATATATTAACATAAATTTGTTTATTCATTACAAAATGAATTTTCAAAGTAACAGTGAGTGTGCTTACCAATTACTACATGCTGCAATGGTAGGATTTTAGATTTTTTAAAATTACTTAACAAAATGAAGTTGATATATAACTTATAGTCATATAGTAGTAACAATGTTTAACTAACTAAAATATATATATTAATATTGTAGGCTATGCTATAATTTACAATAGTTTGTATTTTTCCGAAAATGTATTACTTTTTCACAGATCTATGCGAAACTTTAATATTTTAGAAATAATAATACTTATTATGTCTACCTTATTTGATAGGTTGTGTTCAAAAACACACTTGAATTCTTTATTTAGTTAACATTTTATATAAGTTTCACATTTGGTTTTTTCAAAATGAGGGCTAATAAAATAGCTTAAAACATTTTCTGGGAATTTTTTACAAAATTGTATTTAAAATTATATAAATGTAAAAACAAATAACGTTTGTGATTACCAAATAATTGTGATTAACAAATAATATTAGTGTTTCCTATAGTTTGTGCATGGACAAACATATTTTAAACATACAAAGAATAACAAACAAGTTAGAAAATGTTCTTATAATTACATGTCATTATTATTGTTTACTCAAACTTTCGGTATAATTTGTGTACATGGAAACAATACATGATATTTTAACCTTGAGTGTGTCTTCTTAGTTATTGGTGTTTTAACATAAGCTTAAGAATCTGTTGAGTGTTTTGAGTAGGCACTTAAGGAAGAGAGTTGGTCCACATACTGTTTCCATATTACAAAACTGATGGCAAATGTTCGAGTAAACAATATTAATAACACAGACAATGTTGATATAGTAATATATTTAAGTATACTTTATTATACTGAATAAACGTTCCTCATTACAAAGCCACATAATTCCTAAGTAAGTTTTTTAAGTAAGACCTGTTTGGAAATTATTTTTTTAATTGAATCTATCAAACTCTCTTCAAAGAGTACAAAAACAGGCTCTGGTCATCTTTTATACACAAGCTGACAACCATTGGTCTGTGAACTGTGTAACATGGTCAGTAATGCATTTTTTTACATCACAAAACATATAAACTGCAACATTCGTCATCAAGTATGGAAAGTGTAAGTCCCTATGCAAAGAGTGACAGTAAAACATGAAAATAATTACAACTGATAAATGAGCACGAAAATGTCTACTACAAATTATTCTCAGTTCCAGACAATCACAGTAAAGTCTTTCTGTCAAATAATTTTCATCTCTTCCAACACCTAAGGGGAAGAATTTTGACTATAATGATGAAGGAAAATTATTGTGAATTTCAATTCCAAGAACTTTATTATTCAATGCATAAGAAGTTGTATTATTCAATGTATATTTCAGTACTAACTAGAACTGTACAGAAGTTTTTTTTTGTAAAATAGAAAATAATTGTACAAGAAACATTTAGTATTTTAGTTCTTACATACAAACGAATCTTACTTAAATCATGCAAAAATATCACACAAACTTTCTCACCTTTAATTATCCCTTCAAAAATCTGCTTTGGAAACTACCAACAAAACTGGAGAAGTTATGAAGAATCACAACTAAAGTTAGTATACCAAATTTGACATTTAAAAATTTATAGTTCAAGAGTTAATCAAAGAAAAAAAAAAAGCCTAATGGCGGCCAGAGCTTACTTTTCAGTTTTTTCCAGATAACTCCCAAACCAGATTTTTGGAGATATAGTGACCCACACACTTTGTTCAAGTACTTATGGACTATATTTGAGCAAAAACTTTATCAAAATCATTGTACCCAATTTTGAGAAAATCCTATTTTTAACAGTCCCCTCCCAAAAGGCATTAAATTTTCTTTTTGAAAATTAAAAAATTGTTTTAACTTACAACATGTTAAATTTCATTAACATTTTTAGTATTTTAATAATAGAATATGAATTTATATAAGTACATTAATAACAAGGTTATGAATAAATATTTTTAGTTTGGCTAGTACAAAACATTGCATCATATAACTACTAAATAATACAGGTACACAGACTACAATACTAGGATATAATTAAGGATACCACTATAAAGCCCAAACATATTAAACTAATATTTCCTTCCTATATCTACAGGTTAGGCATGCACATGCGTTAGAAGAGACATGCTTTGTTTATGAATAGTTAGTGGTGGGCCTTGTACAGTCTCCTGTCCAGATGCTGAAAGGTAAAGTAGAATTATAGTGAGGTGTATTAAAACAGTACAGCCGAGTATCAATCATCCTTAACCAACACATTTCATCCGCATGTGCTAAAATAGAAAGAGAAAAACATAAACCCATAAAAGTTTTTTTCTAAAGAACTGTGAAGTTCACATTTAATGAAGGAAAAAGTTTGACATTAATTTCTTTTTAAATCTTTTTTTGTTGATGTTAAACCAATGTTTTAACACCAAGAGCTGGATTGAGTCATACTTGAAGCTACAAAACAAAAATTTGACAAATTAATTAAATACTTTTCATGCATGAGATTAAAATAAAATTGTTGCTCAATGATAAGACTAGGTATGACAAAATAAGAAATACACACTAGAGGAGGAATGAAAACTACTGACCCAACATATTGCTCGCATACAAAAGCAATATGTTTAAATTTATTGCTTTATACCAAAAAGATATAAATTTAAATCTTCTTGAAAAATAAATTTGTAATAAAGATGATTAGGTTCGGATGATTGGCACTCTGTTGTGATATAGTAATAGTAGTGATATAGCATACAGTAATAGTATATAGCAATAGTATACTTTGCAATCTGACTATTTTTATCAAAACATTATATGAGGGTGGATGTTCAGCACTACTGAACATTATCAATTTCCATTTACAGATGACTTTTTTATAATTTGGTCTCGGAATAGATCGTTTGGCTGCTTGAACATAGTTGCATGCTCTGCTAAGCTTGTTCCTCTTTAACATTTGTTTCCTGTGGTCTTTTATATGTACATACACACAACTGTGTTTCATTAAATACATTCATGTTAATATATATTCTTCATGGATGTAGAAATATGAAATACATTGGAAAAAGATGTACAATGTTTTTTAAAGAATATAAGGTTCTGACATTTTGAAAAAATTGTACCTGTTATTTTCAGAGCGGTTCTTGCAGCAAAATACAATTTTGGTAAAACAGAATAATATTTCTTCTAGAAACAGTTGTGTCAAAGGGATACATACTGTTTCTTTTTAACACATACATACACACATACTTTTTTTTAACACACATACAATTTTTAACAACTGTTCAAAAAGTAATCCAGAGGTTAAGATTAGTGCTTATTTGAAAGTTCCAGGGTTATACCATAATGACTACTCCAATAGAAATTTGCTAATAATTAATGTCATTCTAGTCACAGTTGGATTTAACCATATAAGCTAAGAAGACATGCAATTATATAAGTATCCGAAGTAAGCTTTGATTGTGAATACTTGTTGTCCTGTAGTATTGGACGTTTGAAAGCAAAGGGTTAAGTGTGTATTAAAAATTAGAAAAATATTAGCGTTTAAAAAATTGTAAGTCACTTAGTATGTGATGAAACTGCTATGTAGGCAGGAAGTAGATTCAAGTAGCAATACATGTAGAAACGTTCAGTATTTCATTTCTCTCTCTCTCTCTCTCTCTCTCTCACAAACACACACACACACACACACACACACACACACACACACATTGATTTTTGTCTTGGAAACAAGAACACTTTTCTAAAAGATTACTTGTAGGCTAAACATGACAACAGTTACTAAAAAGGATTGCACACTTCCGCTAATTCAAAATTTGGTAAACTGTCTTTAAATTACAACAAATCTGCATTTGGATAAAATCTGAGACAAGTCCAGTAACGATTTAAGAAAATCAGATTTGGGGGGATAGGAGCAACACATAGAAAGAATGTGTAACACAATTGCACTATTTATTTAGGATTTTAGTAAATCCTTCAGTTTCCTCCACCATGCCCTTAAAACTCCCTTATTCACACATCAAATGTTTCATCACATACAAGTCAAAAATACTTCTATCAATTCAGATTACTCATATTGAAATGTGTTTAAAATTATATTATAAAACTTTTTAATGATAAAAAGAAACTATATACAAAGCAGAAAGGCCAGTGCAATATAATTTTAAAACATGTAATCCAGTTTCACTTCATGCTATTAATAACCAGTTATAAAATCGTTATAATTTGCAACTCACTGTAATTTGAGAAGCATTGATGTATCCAGTCTTGTTTTCTTTGCTAGGAGCAAGGCGTACTCTGTTTTCTTCATATGGCAGTATATCAGAAAACCTACAAAATTATGATAAAAATGTCAGTATCACAGATGTCTCCGAAGCTGTTATAGATTCAAGTTTGTTTGAACTTTAAAATGGATAAAAATTATATTTGCATACCTATTTCGTGCAGCATTGTCGGGTGAAGAGCAGTTGTTAAATCAGCATTCATCTTCTGTTTTGGTATCTTCTCGAATTCAAAAAAGAACTGACTATCCAACAATCTATCAAACAGTAGATGACACTGAAACAAACAGGGCATGAAATATAAACAATCGATGAACTAA
The DNA here is from genome assembly GCA_022606455.1 of Callitettix versicolor. Classification (NCBI taxonomy): domain Eukaryota; kingdom Metazoa; phylum Arthropoda; class Insecta; order Hemiptera; family Cercopidae; genus Callitettix; species Callitettix versicolor. The sequence continues at coordinate 34,618,157 of CM040189.1, read as the reverse complement.
ATAAGCATTGATACACTACGCTTCCTCCCAAACACGTTTAAACTTACAAACACCGTAAGTTAAGAAACTGCCGATTTATTAAAACTTCTATTAGTAACATAATATTACATATAAATTTACCATTGTTTCCTTGGGTATTGTAGAAGGCAGTGGAAGTCTGGGTCCAGCATCCTCTGCTCGGCTGTGTGTAGTTTTAGACTTATTGCTCCCTAACAAACCGCCCCATATCCTGCGACCTTTACTAGATTTGGCTAATGTACTGGATCCATCACTGCTTTTAGCAGAAATTGATGCCGATGAATCTAGAAAATAGGAATTTAATTAAAATTTATTTGTCTTAAGCAAGTAAGTTGTTAAATATTCTTATCACTTTTATTTAATTCTTATCACATTTTATTAACACGAGAATTTTAATAAGTAAAAGTATAGTTAATATAGTACAATATTTATTTTAATAAAGCCATTTTTAAGTGTTAATGGATTAAAGGAAGTACACGAAATATTATTTTTTAAACTTTATGTCATCTAACTTTTTCTCTATATTATCGAGTTCAACAGTTCTGAAAATGCTGAACTGATTCTGAGAAATTTTTATGATTAAAAGAAATTAGATTTCTGGAAATCATGTGATAAAAATGCTAGTAAAAGTTTTTTTTTTAATAAAAATTTCCTTACTGAAAACACCCCACAGGGAAGGTGTAGAGTAGCTGCATCTATTGAGAAGGTTGGCGTTCCTCATGGCACCTCAATCAAACAACACATTACACTAACACATTCATATACTTTTACACTTCTATACATACACTTACACTTACATATTAGACCCCGCAGGGGGGGTGCAGACTAGTTGCAGCTATTGAGATGATTTAGACATCCCTCACGGTACCCAAGTCTAACATACACTTACACTTGCAACACTACGCTTACGAATTTAACACTTTACACTTTCACTTATATTTAGGGAGGCGATAATAGCCTCAATGTGATTTTCGTCTTAAAATAACAAAAAACTTACTAAAACAAACTTCAGCTAATGTAAGAGGTAAACATAGTTCAAATATCATTTACAGAAATTCCTTTAGTGAAGATTTTTTTCCACACACACACACACACACACACATACACACACACACACACATATATATATATATATATATATATATATACTGTAGCTGATAAAAATGTAAGTTCGCTATAAGCTATACTAAATATAACCATATATTCTTAGCCATACCTGTACTTTCATTAACAGGAGCAGGGGCAGGTGGGGATAAGACACTAGGCGCAGAGTTCGGCGTGCATCTGCTCATTTCAGGTGCTGACTGTATACTACTGGTGCGACTCCTTGTCTCTGTTCCTTCCTGTACCCAAGGCAAGGGCACATTCTCATAGATAGGTTCACTAGTTCCACTGTGTCCTATTGCATATTTGTGTTAATTAGTCTAATTAACAAAACAATGTTAATATTAACACTGCATTATCTATTCTATTTACGTTAAATGGGAAATAAATTTTACAATAGCATATACTTTTTCACAATATCTAGTACATATAATTTAATAATGGATAATTTAGTACATATATGCTAATGGGACCCTAAAGTGAACAAAAAATAAGAATTTATGTGTTAGACATCTAAAACGTTTACACTCATTTTCATAAACCATAATTTGTTTACTTTTTATTCAATTTAAATTTTCTGAGTGATTAAGGTCAAACTATAATATAATCATTACTACAAACAACTGTAAAGGAAATGTACATTCGTAAAATTGTTGCAAACAAATACAAAACCAAAATTTGTCTTTAAAAAATAGTAACTTTCTTAAACCTGGAGTTAAGATTTCAATGACTTTAGAAATTAATAATTACAAAACTTTCGCTGGCACTGGCACTAACTTTGTGGTGCAGAATTGAATAAGTTGCTATTGGTTGAGTTGATTGCTACAGGTACATTATGGGTCTGATGAATTACTGGTCCGCTTCTTCCCATGTAGTACATGATGTTGTGTTCATCAAATGTGTTTCTAATTTCATCTATATGCTTGAAACAAAATACAATGCAACATACGTTATTTTTTTATTTAATCAGTAAAAATATAAATCTAATGCTGCTTTTAAATATTAAATGGGCAGTACCTGTGTGTATCCAATTCTGTAATGTTCTGTGTCCTGTTTATGTAATTTAAGACTGTAAATATCTACATTTAATTTGATACATCAAATAATACAATTCAGTAATATTTATTTTATATGTCATAATACTGAAAACTAAGAAATGAAAAGTAATAAAGAACTTTAATAAAAATTTTAATTTGTAACCACAAATTAAAATCTGTCAAGTTTAAAATTTTTAACATGTTTAAACACGAGATGTGAGTTATAAATGTATAAACACACACTGGAAAACAAAAAGAAGTTTGGTGTTATTTAAACCAAACATTTTTTTTCTAAATTTATTTCAAAGTACAAAAATCAGCTTACTTGATGATTATCATTAGTAAGAATCGCTAAATTGGTATAAGTTCGATGAGCTTCGGGGTTAGGTTCTGTCGATTCTAGGTAATGATGAGGATGATTCGATGCTTGCCCCAAGTGAGGTACTCGAGAGCAGACTAGGTCCGGACTAGACCCGCTCACCTGATCAATATAAACATTTAAATTATTACAATAATACTATACTGTAATACAAGCTATAAATAAGATAATGAAAAACTATTACAAATATATATTTATTTATCTTATATGCAGCCTACCTGAGTGCTAATAAATGCATGTATTGGTTGTCCCAAAGTCTGCGAGGCTAGATCTGGAGTGCTGTTACTACTGTGTCTATTGATAGGGTAAGGAGGGGGCGGCTTATACAAGTGCACTAACTGAACTCGTTGCCTTTCTACATCGGGTGGCCTTCTGAAAAGTATACAAATGAATGCAATGTATGACTTACTTCACAAATAAAAATTTATTTGGTTCAAAATATTATTTAGGACATGTTCAAGTTCTTTGAAAATAAAATAACACAGGTGCAAAGTATTGACACAGGCAAGTTGCTGGTTTTTATAACTGGTTTATTTATGAACATAGAAAGGAAAAACATATTAATTATTATTATTAAAAGAAAAATTAAATTAAAAACAATTACATATGAATTAAAGTATAAAATATATATATATATATATATATATATATATATATATATATATATATATATATATATATATATATTATATATTATTATTATTATCTGTGCATAGACCCTGTTGGATCACGCATAGCACTCAGACTCATGTCTTGTTCCTTCTAATCCTCCACACCTCCCTCATCCTGTCCCCATGGATCCTCTTCCGCTCCTCCGTCCATTTTACCCCTGCTCTCTTTGGGATTTCATTCTCTGGGACCTTCCAACCGAGCATCTTTCTCCTGTATGCGTGTCTATCTTCAACATCTGTTGAGTCTATTCCTGCGTCATGTAGGTCTATTCTGACTTGTGCGATCCACGACGTTGTTGATTTGACACCTTGTATATACTTAAGGATTCTGTTGGCAAGTCTCGTTGTTGGGAGTCTACTGATGTGTCCATAGAACCAAAGCCTCCTTCTTCTGATATCTGCTGCCAGGTTCGATATCTTCTCTGTGGTCTTCCGGGAGTGCAACCTGTATCCATCTTCTGTTAATCTCGGGCCAAGGATCTTCCTCAAGATTTTGTGTTCTTCCTTCAAAATACAAGTAGCTTTTGTGTGGAGTGCTAGAGTCTCGCTTGCATATAATACCTCCGGTTTTATGACTGTGTTGTAGTGTCTGATTTTTGTGTGCATCGACATACATCTCTTATTGTAGATATCATGTGTTATACCACGAGTCCTCTTCATTCTCAGTAGCCGAACCTTTTGCGCAGCCTTCTTGCCACCTGTGGATTCAAGAATTTCTCCCAGATATTTGAAGTGCTTGACTCTGTTTATCTTACCATACTTTGTGTTTAGTTCTTGAATATTTAATTTTGTACAGAAGAATTCGGTTTTTTTAAACGAGATCTGTAGACCAACCCTCTCTGCACATTCCTTTAGGACTTCTATCTGTTTAATCGCTGTTGTTTCATTATCTGTGAGTATGGCCAGGTCATCTGCAAAAGCTAGGCACGCGATATAATATACACACACACACACATATATATATATATATATATATATATATATATATATATATATATGTATTAAAAAATGTTAAAAAAATATGGAATTATTTAATTTTACAATGTAATTCAGATAACCTTGAATACTACTACAAAAACTTTAAAGAAAAAACACTTTACGATTTTGTTGTAATTATCAGTGTTTGATGAACGTTATTCATATAACATTTGGTGATTTTTCTTGAAAAGGCAGCATTCTTTGTTACTTCATTGTTCATGGTTTTTCAAGAACCCGCACATTTTATTCTCCTTCTCCATTAATCAAATCATTTTGTTCACTGAAACTGCTAATATTTTTCTAAAAATGTTCCTTATCAGAATAACAACATTTCAACATAAATATTACTTCATATGTGTTCTAGTGGTTATAAATACATATGTTGAGAAGTGTATCTACGTTAAACTAAATCATGACGTATACTAACAGGTTTAACTGTATTATTTCAATTTATTAATATAATATACATTTAAAACATATACCACCAAGTTTACCTGTGCTACCGTAAATTTTCTTCTTTTAAATATGTTACATGCACTATATTATTACTTTTTATTTTCTTGCTATACAAAGTATTTTTTCTGAATTGGCTCTACAGTTTTCATCAAATTTTCATAAAGAGAATTAGAATATTAAATTACTTATTCCTAAAAATTCAGTTTGAGAACTATAAAGAAAAATCAACCTAGTTTTTCGAAAATTGATCATACGGTTTTTCTAAAATTTGGTCAGATATAGGAATTCATAACTAGTCAGTATAATACATCAAATTAAAAAAAAAAAAAATAGTTCAGGAGTAAAAAAAAACCCAAAAATAATCCCTGATTGCTATCAAATTTTAATTTATTTTTTTAATTTACTCTTGACTGTAATTTTTTTTCAAATTTAGTACAATGAATGATAACATATGAATGATATCAATAATATCAATATGACATGAATGATAACTGAATGATATCATATATGATCAAAATATAAAGAACCGTTTTTTTGAAAAATTATTTTATGTTTTTCCAACAGATTTTTTGATAAAATAATCTTACGAAAGTATGTGAAATGTTGTTATGGACCACAAGAAAATATGTTTTTGCAGCAAGATTGTGCTGAAATACTTTCAGGACTAGGATAGGGAAAAGAATGCTAATACTACTAACACTACATGATCACACTTACGAATACGTGTGAAGGTTAGGTACGGCCGGATGTTGCTGATCTTCAGAAGGGGAAGCTTCGATGTACACTCTCTCGACACAGGTAACATCAGGGTAGTGCTTGTATGCACTGCTGTATGATCTTACACCCTGCATAACAAAGAATAAACAAGTTTAAAATTATTTCTTGTTTATTAAATTTATAAATAAAAAATTGCCTAAATAATTAGTGCCCTAATACAAAAGTGTAAGAATATATGAAGACTGTGCAAAGATTAAAGAATGTTAAATCAATAGATATTACTAACACAACTAATAACAGTGTCCTTTAAAAAAATCAAGTAACATTTCCTATGATGATAATTAAAACATTGCACTTGCGTAAATCGATAGACATTTTTAAATCAAGCACGTGTGCTTTGACTTTATTTGTCTATATAGTTTCATGATCTAATCAGAATTTTTGTGTGGCAAATAAGTTCTTCATCTCATAACTATTTCTACTTAATGTTCAGAACAACTGCAGAAGCTCGAATTTATTATTATACATTCATAATGCATAATTTAACTTTAATTATTTATCATTTATTTACTTGAAAGATTTTCTTCGGCTCTTTTTGTTTTTTTCATAATAAATACATTGCTTTTTTCAATATTCAACTATTGTGCGTTTTCTTAAGAAAGTACAACAATATTAAAAAGATTGCTTCTAATAGCATAAACATGTTAGCTGAACCAGTTTGGTCTTATTTATTTTACTACAGATGTTATTATGTCAAAATCTGGCAAAGGATGACCCATTTATTTACTATCGAGCAAAAACTGCAAAAAAATTTGTTTTTCCAGTGTTGAGAAAAATTCTCAGAATTAAAAATGTTGTATCTCAGGAAGTATAAGAGCTAGAAATTTTGTTTTGGCCTTAAATTGTACATAATGTACTTCAGTTTAAAAAAGATTTTAAACAGTTTTCTTTTCAGACAAATACTTTAGAAGTTTTTTTGGAAAAATAGTACTTTTCAAGATGGCGGTGCCGTGTGGTGATACAACATATCAATGAATTGGAACTACCGTAATTACTGTACCCATTTATGACAATTTCACTGGACTAACTTTGAAACTGTGAGTAATAAATTTATCCAAGCTATTAATCTGAGGCTTAATATTATGCATGAAGAATGCGTGCTAATAAAATAAAACAAAAAACCTTGATCAATAACAACCAGAAAATTGTAACTTACATCTTGTAGGTGTGTCTGATGTATCTCAGGTTGGCTGCCATATAACACTGCCCCTCGTAAACCCCCACCTTGTCCTCTGTACTTCTGTTGCACGGCTGTTTCATAATCTGGAGCAGGTCTGTATGAAGGCAACATGGCTCTGGAACATAATTCAAAATAATAACCAACTGTATACGAGAAAATACTTTCTCTACATTAAATTTTTAGTACTTAAAAAGGTTACTTGAAATTAAATTTGCAGAAATTTAAATGTTGTAACAAGTAGATTTTATATTATTTAAGTTAAAAAAAAACTCTTAAATGAATCAGTGAAAACTTTGGCTATAGAAAATTCAGTAACAATGAACCAATGAGAAAGTTGTGTCAAACCAATGGAAAATATCCCCGATCTGATCATCAAGAAGTACACGTTTTTAGAAGGTTCTACATTTAATGGAAGCAATATGTAACATCAGGTATATGGACTATATTTTCCACCTATATTGAAATCAGATACAAGAAAGTAGTAAAATAAATTTACCTGATGGACGAAGGAGGTATCACGGTCAAATATTTGTGATTTGTGGTTCCCTTCAGGATAAAATACGACAAACCTGGGATTCTTAAGAAACTCGTCATAACAGATAAGTAGAACTTCAGATAAATTTTAACGAGAAGACGTGAACATTTTAATTATTCTCATTTTATTTACATGTAAGTGCGCAAAGTAAAAGCAAAATGGAGTGAAGCAGTGTTCCTGGCCTCCGCTTCTCTTTTTCTATCATATGTATTAATTTTATATTTTAATTTTACTCTTCAGAATGGCTGAGTAAATACTAGGAAAAACCAATATTGTATCACCCCAACCTATTGCCTTTATCGCAAGTAGTTGAAACTGTTTTTAATAAGATGAGCACTATATTTAAGGATCAAGATTTGTCCCTTCATAGAACTAACGCTCCTGAGACTACATCTTCTCTGTTCTGTTTTATGGTGTTCAATGTGGGTCTTTGAATGAGGTCATCATAAAAAACTACAAGCTTTTGAGATGTGATTACATAGAAGGATCTTGAAAATCTAGACAGCAATTGTAACCAACGTTGAAGTTTTAGGAAGAATAAAAAAATACATAGAAATACTGACCATCATTAAATGCTGAAATTTGCAACACTTTGGGCATATCATATGAAATGAAACCAGACATGCCTTGTCCAATGCATCTATCCTGATGCAGTTGAAAAATCTGCTATTCAGAACTCTTTTGTATTAATGCTGATAAAGTCAAAATTGCCAATATTTGTATTGTGTTGAAAATTTTATGAACTACCACTCGAAAAGTAGAATAACAGTCAAAGTTGGATATATATATATATATATATATATATATATATATATATATATATATATATGTATATATACATTCAGATAAGTTCTCTTTTTTTCTTAATGTACATACTTTATACCAGTTCAGCTAATGAGCTTACAACAGTAACTAATTTATGACCTTGAAGTACACAGTTCACACATGCAGAGACTGACCAGTGTCTTAGCCTTACCAGCCACTTAAACCGTTTAAGGTAATAAAATTAGAAACATATATTTTTTGTAACCACGAACTACAACCTTACATATATGTTCTAACCTCAGTTTATCAATATCTTGTGAAGCAGCCAAATCGAGACAGGAGGTTGACTGTGCTCGCTGCACTTCTCTCTCCCACCCTCCACCTCCAAGAATCTCTCTCTCCCAACCTCCTCCTACTTCTCTACTGTCCAACTCCTCACGACTGCTTCCGATTTGTGTGTCCTAAAAGTTTAATATTCATTTAAAATTAACCTAATTAAAACACATGCATTTTAACAAAATAAGTTGACTGCACAATTTATTTTAAAAAAGAACATACAAATAGACAGGAAATGCCTGAACTAATTTAATTACTGCAAGGTCACATACCTCTGTTGATGTCTGCGTAAACAAACTGCGTACAATTTGTGCAGTACTTCCTGATTCTGATGCTTGTTCATTTTGCATGAAGAATGTGTGCTGAAAAAATAAAACAACACATTGAGCCACATTATTTTCAATTTAACTGAAATAAATTATTAACAATAAATTTATGGTGTTTTCAACTTCTATTTTCTTATATTATGTGGCAAGATAAAAAGTCACTTGATAATATGTCATTTATATTAATGATATAATGATATATGTTTTTTTACTTTTCACTAAATAAAGTAACAAGTATAGTAAATGTAAAACAAGCTGATTTGAGATTTTAATGAATCTATCCATTTTCAGGTCTCCAAGTACAATTCTGTCTGTATATTTCTGTGTATATCATTGACAACTGAAATTTGGAATATTGGTCCAGTTTGCCTATTTATTGGGATCATATTTAATAAAAAAGTTTTTTGAAGCATTTTTTGAAAGAATTGGATTTTATCAAAATAATTTCTAAAGATTTTGATAAAATTTTCCTTTAATGCTGTGTCTAAAATAAATGCATGTTTTGTTATATCCTCAAAAATTCTAGTTTGGGAGTGGTAAGAAAACTTGAGAAAATTGGATTAATTTCTCAAAATCAGTTCACTAGTTTTTGCTAAAATTTTGTTCGTGTATGAATATTCAACTCACAATCTTTAAAGTTTTTAAGTAAACTGACCAAAGCCAAAATAAAACCTTGACCACTGAATGGTATTTTTTAAATTTGTGTGTGTGTGTGTGTGTGTGTGTGTGTGTGAATAAATGTCAAATTAAACCTGAAGAACAGGTTTTAAGAAATTAGGACAATTTTTCAGATTTTATCTCTGTTACTTCTGAAGCAGAATATGACAAACAACATTTTCTTATCTTTAGTCAAACAAACATTAAAACTTTCCTTCCAAAGATAAATGTATGATATGAACTTTTAATAAGGTCAAATATTTTTCAACTTCTAATTTTCTAAAATTAAACTGTCCACATTGGACACAGATCCTGTTTTACTAAAAATAAAACTGATTATCTCGAACATATATTTCTTACATAAAGAATATCATTATGCAAAATTCCAGTATGTAAACAATCAGAATAGTTTAGCATGACTGACTAACCTGATGGACGCACATCCTCCAGATGTACTTTGCTGACTCCACATCAGCCAGCTGGAACTGTGTAGATTCATCCGGGTTTTGGCACTCCATACCAAAATGTCTTTTATGGTTAACTACATTTGTAATATCTTTCCATCTAGTAAAAAAAATATTTTAAGTAAAGTTAAAATAAGTTAACACAAGTTTTTCAACATTTAATCTATATTAAAGGTTAAACACTGTATTAAAGGTTAGATAAAATAAATTATAAACTCGACTAATTAGTAGATGTCTGTTTGTTACCTGTAAAACTTAGATGTATGGTTATGTTCTGAAGCAACGACTATTCCAATTAATGAGATTCCGATAACAACTTCATTGCCGCTTTCATCCTAAAAAATGTTTCACTTATCGATTTTGTAACAGAAAATGTTTCTTAAAATAATTAAAAAGAAAACAACAGTAAAATAGACAGGATGAATATAAAGGTATTTGTATTTATAACATCAGCTACCTTAGCAAGGAAAGTTTCTTGGCCGTAACCGTCCAGCTGTTGAGCAGCCAAAATGTAATACTCCTCCGCAGTACCTTGTGCCAGACCTGCAAGAGCAGCATGTTGCAGGATCACTGCCTCTGTCAGACTTGCCAAGTGCCCTTGTTGGGTGAGATGCTATACACAAAACAAACAGTGGATGTTATATAACCAAAATATTAAAAGATAAGAACAGAAGATACAAGGCATGTCAAAAAAGAATTTACGGGTTTAAAAAAAAAAGGAAAACACTTTTTTCACGAAACATAATTTCATATGAAATAGGATGTCGAACTACTTTTCCACATAGTTTCCTTCGATGTTCAAAAACTTGTCATAACAGTCGACCAACTTATCCACTCCTACCTCATAGTATGATCCTGCCAATGACTACAGTCATAGATATACAAAGTGTTGTTAGTTTCAAAACACTGACCATTAGGCTCACGCTTCATGTGCAAGAACAGATAGTAGTCAGGTGACTTCAGGTCTAGGCTGTATGGTAGGTGTTGAAACTGCTCCATATAGAACTAAGAATATATGCTCCATAAGAACTGGTGACCTGAGTGTCACCAGCAGCATGGGTCGAGCGTTGTCATGAAGCACACAATTCCTTAGCTAAACATATCTCTTGGACAAAAACATTTTGTTTTGAATTGTGTGCCAAAGTTTTCTCAAGGTCTAGCAATATTGTGCTACATTGATGGTTTTACTTCTGACAAATAGAATTTGATAAATAGAATCCACTTTCTGTTCCACAACATGGTACACTATTTTCTGGGCTGACAATGTCATTTTTTTTCTTTTGAGATTTTTTGGAATCCTCCACTCTACTGACTGATGTTTCGATTCCAGAATGATATGGAAAACCCAAGATTCATCACCAGTTATGATTTGGTTTAAAAGTACACTCCCACACCAGTGTACTGAGTAAGAAATGTCAAAACACTGCCAAGTTGATGGAATTTTTCAACATCAATAACCATTTTTAGAACATCGGGAACAAAGCTTTAGGTAACCTAAGCAGTCTGAAATAATCTCATGCAAAAGAGATCATGAAACTTGCGGAAACTCATCAGAAAGCACTGACATTGTGACCCATTTATTGTCATAAATTTTCTCATAAACTTTTCTTTCAAAATCATCGCTGACAAGACAAGGTGGCCCTCCTTGCCTCATCGTGTACATTGGTTCATCCTTCAAAATTGTTAACTCATTTTCTCACCATTCCATCACTCATTGCATTTTCACTAACACTGTATTTCAAAAAACACTGTTTAATACTCAGGAAAAACAAAAGCTCCATAAAAGGATCCACCACAAAACCTTGTAAAATTTTTGGGTCCATCACTATTTCTTTTCTAAAAATGTTTGGTTTAATATAATTTTCGTAAATACTTAGTATAATAATTAGGCATACATTGTTTTCAATAAATAAATTACATAAGAGATGTTACCTTTGGAAAAAGAGCAAAATCTTTGAGATATTCAGAAGTGTGTCGTTCTAAATCATGGTTACCAAATTCAGCTGAAAAAATAAATCAAAATTAATGCAAACAAAAATACAAGAAAAATCTGGCTGTTTAGCTGAAATATAGTACAAAGGAAGAAAGTAAAAATAAATCATCAACTTTTTTAATTAGCTAATCTCCTGTCCAATTCAACATTATAAAAACATATATAGAGATGAAATTATACAGTACTTCTCAAAACACTTTGCAGAGACCACATCTGTACAAAAACTAGCTTTATAGCCAAGCTATTATCCTGCAGTTTACAGAAAAATGTTATATTATTACGACAACAATATGAATTACAGTTTATTGTGCAGGATGCATGCATGCACGCTAATTGTGTATGCGTGTGCATGTGTGTGTGCGCGCGTGCACACACACACACACACACACACACACATACTGTATTTTAAATTTTTGCTTACACTGACTTATACGACACAAAATTTTAATTAATTAAACCAGATTTGAACTGATTTTTAAATGATTAGGTGAAATATTTTGTCAAGAGTTAACTAGATTCTTAAGAAGATAGTGATCTCTAAATTTTTTATGGGTATTTAAAACTATACTTAAATTATTTAAGGCTACATTCAAAATGCCTATACATAGTTAAAATTTAAAAATTGAATTTTCGAACAATCAGAATACTTCTTATGTCTACTTGATTTTATTAAGTAGATAACATAACATAGTTATATTAATTCTGTATATAACACTTTGAATATCATTTATTACTATGAAAGCAGTCATTATCAAAAAACTCCAATAATGAATGATGAATTTTTATTTAGGGCCTAATAAATATTTCCATGTTTATCAATAAATTGATAAAGTTGGTATCCAGTTATCTCTTCTGATGAGCAACAGTTTACTCAATATGAGTGACATCAGTTATACTATTTATTATCTTTCCTCGTATTCCTCTAATATATACAGAGTGAGATAAAATGTACAGGAACAGTTAAATGATTTCAAAGCCATGTAGACAGAAAATTTGGTATACACATACTTTTGGGCATAAAATATTACTTTTGGATGTATCTATTCCTCATTCCAAAAGGTCCATTTTGGCAGTAACTAAAAAAATACAATCCCCAATAAGTGATCCTTAAATTGAATATTTTATTGAACTGAAGGGGGAAATGGAAGCAAATGTTTCAACCTTAAATAAAATGGTAGGCTATTTAAATATGCATCATTAATTGTCTTTAATGACTGTCAAGGGCAAATAAACAGAAAAATAAATTTGGAAAGACATTTTGTTTAAAATAATTATCAGCTCCCCCTCTGTAGTATAATGGTTTAGAAAATTCAAGTAGTAGTTACATTGAAGTTTAAACATTGGTTTATCTTATATGTAACAGACCTAAACAATGTACAAATAACAAACATGCAGACCAATGTTACAGGGCAGGACTTATCTTTTCTTTAAGCAATCGTTTTCAACTCAATGAGACTTTCAGAATAATGGAGAGGGGTTACTTAACTCAGCCTGTCTGTGTAAAATTTATATAACTGCTACCAAAATGGACAATTTGTGATGGGGCAAATTGTCATGACACATACAATAAAAAATACTACCTAATAATGTTCAAAATTTTTGAGTAAAATATATTTCTATCTACTGGTTATGAAATAATTAAAAACTTTTAGGGAATTTTTCAATAATCTTTACAAAGTCTTACCTTGCATACTATAACTAGCCAAAAGGACTGACTGTTTCGGATCACATGTCATGCGACCTTCTATAACATCGCTCTTCAGTTGTAAAAAGTAGTGATATCTGAAATCATAGTAAAATAATCTACTGCACATAAAGTCAGGTTACGTTAAATAAACACATAAAGAAAACTCTCCTAAACTTGGTGGCGAACATTTTACCACTTTTGTCAAGTACGCTTATGACTATGTAATAATAGTAAATAGACTATCAACTAGGCTACTTCACAGTGCAGTTACCTGGTCATCTCGTCACGAAGAAGGCTCACCCCTGACACATAATACATAACTCTCAAATACAAATTAAACTCTCTTGCATATCTATCCAACTGACGTTTCAATGGTCTTTCTAGTTCAACCCATCTAGGAGAACCATGGCGAGATATATACCGTAGTCCAAAAAATTCTGGCTGTAAAATTATTTTTAAAAATTATACATTAGACATTGCATACAGCAGGATGTGTTATATATTTATTAATATCTGTAAGGAAAAATGTGTAAAAAAGACACCTATATTTATGAAACATTTACTGCATGAACATGAACTATTTCAAAAAAGATTACATTGTTAATAATACTGATTAATACAGATTGATAATATTAATATTTGCTAAGGGCACTGTAGACCTACAATGCTAACTTATAAACATTGGAGACTATAGTCCACAACGTCTCCAACTTATTAACCAATATAACATTATTTAGTTTTTATATTACATGATTAACACCTTCACTAATATTTTGAATAGTATGCTTTAATAAACCACAAATGAAAAAAAGCTGTTCCAGAATAATTTTACTACATTCTGCTTCTTTGTCAGCTGTGCTGTTTTGTTTTGCTTAAGGCGATGATAACCTTTACATTTTTTCGCTTAGAAAAAAATTGTTTTACTTGAACTTATATATTTTAAACTATAAAATAGAGGAAGGGATTATAAAACCCTAGGCACTGTAATCAACGGACCTACTGTGCAACTAACCTCTCTTAAGTACTAGTTCAGCAATTTGTGCCCTTAGTAAGTTCCAACAATTCACTGTCTAGCACATATTGCTGGAGGTTGTGGTCCTGAAAACCAAAAACTCTTAGTCTCCTGCTAGCAAGAGCCTCACCACCATAAATTGTGTTCTGCAGTTTTCTCTTCTTTACTATTATAACCTACACACGGTTTCTCCATAGTATATACCTATCCTGTTCATGTATACCCTCAGACCACAGTGCTCAGTAATGAGCCTCATGATTGAGTTTCCTGAGTTGTGCTCTGACTAAGACATCTATTGCCCTCTAAGTCCTCCATGTGGAACATTACTCAAGAGGCGCTTACTAAAAGAATACCCATGACCGACGATAGAGAGATCCCTAAAGCCAGCTTGGGTCCAGTAAACTCAGATGCAGATTCTAGTCCAGACATTTGGTCTTCCTCCTCATTACCTTCATCCCCCTATGCCCCGGAACCCAGTGAAGAGTATCTCTGCTTCCCAAGGAATGGATCATTTAGGTTCTCCTGACACTCCCAGACCAGCTTGAACTGAATTGTAGGACCCATAAATACTTTGATTGCTGCCTGACTATTAGTATAAATATGAATATGAACCTTCTTGAAGGCCGTTTCAAATTCTCCCTAACACAGCCTTTAATTGTCAAATTTCAGTCTGGAATACTGCTGCATACTGTTACAGGCCAACTGCTTTCTTTGCCATTGGTCTCAGGCAGTACACCACAGCAGGTGGTGTACTGGTCGTAGTCTTGCAGCCACCTGTATATCATACTAGGTCTCCAAATTTTTCCTAACACACAATCTTCCTCCCCAAATGTCATCTTGACTTCAAAGGGTCAAACCAAGTGTTGTTTGGCCATCTGGTCAATCCCCATCTTTAGAATCGGATCTCAAAACCTTTTCTGTAATTCTAGCATGACCCAAAATTTAAGACAACCAGACTCCACTATCCTGCTCAGAAAACCCCAGAATGATCTCCATAGCCGCTACTGGTGTCGTGTTCATAGAGCAGGTTATGGACAGGTATGCCAACCTCTGAATTTTAGACACAGATTCTCTGGCCCCCCTCTCTGCTTGGCCTTAGTCCACTACACCATATCACCATAGCACGCCATGGGTCTAATGATTCCAATGTAAATACACTTCATCCCTGGGTATCAGTCCCCATGTTTTTGTCAATCGTCTTCTAACTGCCATCAACTAACTTGTTGGTTTTCCCCATGATGTATCCAATATGAGCATTCCAGGTTAATTTTTTATCCAGCACCAAACCTAGATACCTCGTTCGGAACACAGATTGTCTCCCAAAAGAGCTTAAGCCCTCCCTCTTAGAGTGCAGTTTCCCCGGGGTTAACCTCCAAGTTCTCTTGACAATAACAGGTTTCTACTAGTGATAGAGCTATCTTCATAAGATCCACCACTAATGCTTGGATATAATAAAAACTTCACAAGCAGTTAACTTAATTAGTTAAGCAGTTAGCAGTTAACTGCTATTGTTGTTAGCAATAGTAATTTAACAAACAGGAATGTATAAATATTATTATATTAGCTGGATCAGGTAGTACATGTCAAGACAACAGCTTTTAATATGAAGAATTTAACATAATTGGAAAGACAGACTCACTTTATGCTTCGACATAACACAACAAACATATTTTGAATCATTTTATTATATTGTATTTTTAATTTTTGTATTTTAAATAAATGTCACCAAAATAGAAAATTTGCTTATATATGGAGGCTTATGAACCACTCTGTATATTGTAAGCACATCATGAACTACCTTTAGGCTAATAAACACACAAGAAATTAATTTTCTCTGATAATTTTGAGTTTGTAGCCTACATTTTTTTTTTAATTATTTGGCTGATAAACTTCAGAAAGAACTGCAATAAAAATTATCCTTTAGCCTAAAATATATTCCATTAATTTAATTACTCTATAAAAAAATTTTTTTGATCAGAAAACAAGAACAATTAATTGTGAAAATTCAACTTTAACTCAATTAATAACAGCTTACTAATTATGTAGGTTTAACAGTAAAATAGGCATAGTTATTCTTAAATAATAATTTACCTGATTTAAGCCAAGCCGTTGGCATACATTATCAAGACATTCTCGCCCTACACTTTCTGCAGACAATGTACACTCTATTGAAGTACTGTCCAAAAGCTCCACACAAATCACAAACAATGATTTAGATACAACATTATACTGACGACTTTTTTTCAGTCTAATTTTGAAAGGCATTGTTCAGCAAAATTAATAGGCCACCTACAATAAAAAAAAGAACACTTAAACATATTTCTGAATACTTACAGGTCTAATTAATTACTCAACTTTTCAACACATAAGCTACTACTACTACATCAACTAGACGTTACCTGAATGTGTGTAGTAATCATACCGAGAGTGAAAGATGATACATTATTAATTTACATCTATCCACTTTTAATAACGATTTATTAAACAAGTTATCTTAGACTCAATCAGCTCCAAAATACGTAACTAGAAAAGTGCTTGTTAAACCAAACGAATCTTTATTGGGTGCTGAAAATTCTGTCTTCAATGTAGCTTGAATCATAAAGTAATTGACAGACCAGCTTGTACAAATCCACCTTCTATTAAGCAGAACTCATTACAACTATTGTTTGGACATAAAAAAAAACTTCGAGATCTATAATATATAGTTTTATAATAGAAAGAGAATGATGCTGCAGGTGATATGAGTGGTGGGTAATGCCAAGACTCGAATATTCCTCACTGGCTCCAAAAGACTACTCCATTTTAAATTAACCAGGTAGCATGGATTCAACTAGAAGCATAAACTTATAGCAAAGCTCCAGATACTTTTTTCTATGGATATTACATGCAGTGGAGGGTATTAGTTTTTACTTGCTTCTATCATGTAGGTTCTAACTATGGATAGGATTTACATGTTGACAACGGACAGGAACCATCAAGTTGGTATAAGTTCAGATTTTACAAGCAGAGGTATAAAAAATAACAAAATTAGTTATTTACAATTTAACAGTTATTAACAATTAGTTATTTACAAATTAAAATTACTTATTAGCTATTAAAATTTAATTGATTTGTTTTAAAGTTTCAGTTGTGTGAACTCTAAATTATAAGCTGATATTAATTTAATTATTATTGCTTATTCAGATATTTGCTATAATACAGAAATAATACATAACATTTAGAGTATGGATCAATACTTGTTTCCAGTGCCTAACTTAAAACATAAACTATCAAGTAGAACATATGCCTAAATGTCCAAACCTATGTTAAAATACTAAATTCAAAGAACTACTCAAGGCTGATTTCTTAACGCACAATTGAAAGTGAAGTAAAACTAAGACTTATATATGATCAGGGAATCATAAGCTCCAAGAAAGTAAAAATAATACAACTTATGGGTGTCTACTCATACCAACACTGGAAGCAGTAAGCATAAGCATTAAGGGGTTTACCTGTTAAAGCCTCTCGGACAATGGCATAGGATTATTGAGTTTTGAAAATTCCTTCATTTTTTTAGGGCCCCACTTATTTTTTTACCATTATGTTAAAAAATTTAAACAAAATTCTTGTATATTAATTGTTTTGATTAACAAGATTAGAACCATAATGTGACCTCATTATAAACATAAGCATAATAAATGGAATATTATGCCTTGCAGTAAAAAAAATTTTCAAATAAACTTTATGTCCAGGCTATGGTAGATTTAGAAGTCTATCAAATCAGTTTTTAAAACCATAAAATGGTTGAGTTCAATAAGTTATAAAAATTATTACTATTATTTAATAAAGGCAACCAGAAAATATTTTAGAACAAAAAGAAAATATATCGAACAATACAAAAGGGTAACTAGCCTAATCCCTTCATAAAAATAAATAAATATTTGAAACAATGATACAATGGCAGCTAAAACTAAATTAAAAATATTTCTAATACAAAATAATTAAAATGATGTTAATTCAAGTATGATTAACAGATACAACTTACAGATACAAAGGATAATTTTAGCCAACGTTTAACATTACTTCTTAATTAAAACAAAACAAAACAGTTAAAAAATAGGTTATGACGAGAACAGAGATTACGAATTAGCCACTTAAATTATTCAATCTCTTACACAGATGAAATTATTCAAGATATGGAATTGTTGTGGACTTTTTTCATCATTGAGTACTAAGTTTTCACTTTTTATTTAAAAAATTGTAATACATATAATATTTCAGTAAATCATATTAGCTTATCTATGTTTCGTGCTTAACTATTCATACAAAATAATATAATCAATAATAAACGCTTTTTATCTGAACATGGGAACTATTCAAAAAACTAGATCAGAAGAGCATTTAATGATAATAACTTTTGTGCAGTTGTATGTATAATGGAGAATGTATTATACAATGTAAGTTTATAAACTTTATGAATATAATGTAGTTTACAAAAGTGATTTATTATTTTAGATTAAAACTCTAAATTAGTAGCAAATATATATAAGAATTAAGACAATAGATTAATTTTATGGGTAATTAAATTTATTAGTTTATCTTGGGTATGTTTATGAACTATGTTCATTCGCCAAGGCCTTCTTTATTAATTTGGTAACCCACGATTAAATCAAGTTTAGTCATCTGTCATCACGGATTGTGCTAATTGCTTAGGCCACTGCCAGTGTTAGTGCTGTGAATAGACCTGGTAGTTGAATTTGGTTGTGGTTCACTTCTTTTTGGTAGACATTCTTCTATTGTGTTATTCAATATTTCTCATGTTTTTTCGTGTTTGTGAGTTTTAATAATTTTTTTGGTGATAGTGGTGTTCAAGTGTGTATGCCCCGGCCTGGCTACAAACAGTTTAATCTAAAATGGCTGGGCAAACTATGACTGATAGACTATTGGCTGCTAGACATAGCTTAGCCGGACAAGGATTAGCAAAATCTGTCTGCAAAGCTACTACAGAAGAATTAATAGGACCTAAAAAGAAACATTTAGATTGTAAGTACCTTTATGTTTATAATATTCAGTAAATTTAGATTTGCGCATTTCAGCCTTGTCGGTAATAATGGTTGACTAATACACTTTTGAATTTAAGAGGCCCTACCCTACCCTACCCTTAGTCTATGTCATGGCTCTTTTGAAGTATTTTTGGTAAGTATCACGTCCAAATTAACTTTATGTTTAAATTAGATTAATGACTTTTACTTTAAAAAACTAAAAAATTACTTCAGTAAAGCATTAGTATTTTTTTTTGTAGGCTAAAAATATTTGCATTTTTCAACTTGACCTACAGTTTTTTCACACATGTTTTTTGTGATATTATGTATGACATGTAAAATCGTCTTTGATGTAAATTTTCGTCAATAATTCCGTGTCTGTATGGTTGTCTATAGTTTTAGTCTATATGTGTAGCCTAGTTTTCCATTGAAAATTAGTAAGTAGTTGAACCCAACCTTGATTGATAGGTTCAAATAGGCTTGAAACCATATTATTTTAATAATTACATGATTAAATAATACTCATAATTGGTATATCAGGACTGCAACATAAGTCATAACATAACTTGTAATTATTTTTTATAAAGGTCTTAGCTTAATTTAGGCCGAGGCTATTGGTAGTGGTTATATTTATTAAAAAAGTAAGTAGGCATACTGCAAGATGACGCATGCTTTTTCATTTTATTATTATTATTATTATTATTATTATATATATATATATATATATATATATATATATATATATATATATATATAAGTGGTAAGTTATAATTTATTTATTCTAAAATATAGGAGAATAACTTGTAAAATAAGCTGTGATTTTTTTTTTAATAGATATGTATTAATACGTAGCCTTTGTAAAATACCATAGCCTATTGTATTTAAAACTCTCATACTGAATGATGGAGTAAGTCCTTATAGACAATAGCCTAGCCTAGATCTTGCAAAAGCTAACAGTTTATCTTGCACTACAATTTTTTTTTTAATGAAGAACTCAAATTTTCTAATGGAAAGTATTGCTTTTTAGATATGCATAGGATGATTGAAGTTTTTAGAAAATATAATTTTTATTTAATTGGCAGGCCTATCTGTTAAACATTCAAAATTTAATATTTAGCTAATTAACAATGTATATTTTCATTAAAAGGGTTGTAGCTAAGCTCTTGACCTTATGAATCCCGCAAGGTGAGCACAAAAACATTGAATTTTCTCTTTTGCTACTGAATGGAATTTCCTTTAGTGTAACAAATGGTTATTAAAGGTGGGTACCTAGGTAACTGGTAATAACAGAATTAGGCCTACTTCATTATTTATTGGCTTCCAGTTTTGCTTTTTAAAGATACTTTTGTAATTATCTTTATACAGACTGACGTTTAGTTTGTTACTAGCACAATTTCAACCAGTGCAAGGTAGCATGTGTAACTCCATTAACTATAAGCCTACATAACTTTTTCACCTTATTTATAGGAAAAAACACTAAATAAAGTATTGTAACAGTGAAAAAAATTGACCTTGATATTTTTATGGATATAGGCATACATATCCATTTTTAGTTCCCTTGAATAAAAAAAACAAAACTCTATAGTAAATTTTGTTTGAGTGTATTCCTAGGTAGGATCTATCAAAACAAACTGTATGGCTAGGTACCTTCCCAGAAAATTGGTTCATTTCCATCAACAAAACACTGAAAAATCAATTTCAATTTCTCAAAACTGCTAGCTCAAAATGATATATCAAATTTGAAATAATGTACATAAGATATTTGCTGATTTTTTATAAAAATTGCTGATAAAAAATTATAGGCTTACATAAATGAAAAAAATATAACTAACTGCGGCTACCTAGAGCCAAATTTGATTTTTTTTGTTATTGATCGAATTTATTTTGTTTAAAATTTGGTAGAATAACATAGATATAATTCGGGTGTGTTCAAAGTAGCTTGTCACCTGTCAATCTGCTGCTCCTCTGAACTTTTGCAGCTCAAGGTTGTAAGTTTGTGATTGTACAGTTCTTGCGTACCTAAGCGTGTATTGTGTGTATTAAGTGTAAGCTTAGGGTAATTTTTTTCCATTAAATTTGATCCCTTGGCCTAATTTATTGTAACTGGCATAAAGTATGGACATTAGGAAAAAACTTTTAGATATTTATCTTCATGTAGAACAGAATTGGAGCAAAATCTGAGACACCAATTCAGAAAAATCTGTCTATGCTTCATATTATTTCTTTGTTGTCAACTTCTGAACCGATTTTGTATGTAAAAAATCAACACATAGGCTAACTTGTTTGGTTTGAGTGTTTTATTCAGACTTCTTAAATAGCCTAATTTAATTGATTGTGAGAAAGTTTATGCATCGTTCATTGTGAGTAGTTAACGGTTGTTCAGATATTAAGAACTTTTAACAGATTTTAAGAACTTTTAAATTACCATTTTTTAAAAAATATACAAAATAAATTAAGTTAGATGGTTCAGCTATTGAAAAAATAATAATTTTTTTTATAAACTGACTTCAGTTAAGAATGTTTATTGAAATGAGCACCGATCCTAACCCCTAGATTATTTTTTGAGGAGTCATTAAATTTTTTAGAAAGTGAGTGGGTGGGTGTGCGTGCAATTGAACAGTTTCAATTGAACAGTTTCAAAATAAAAAAATACAGCTATTTGAAATATAAAAAAATAATAATTTTCTTGTCTCACAGTAAAAAGAAAATGATATTAGCCTCATAAACAGCATTAAAATCTGCACATATTAAAATCCATTGAAATTAAAAATATTACATGATCAAACATGGATTTGTGTATGAGTGCTATTAGAACTGGAGTAATAACTACACTACTATTCCGGTTTAGTTAAAACTATAACTCAGTGTGTTTCAATCCCACTCCTTTTAAGAGAATTATTTTAAGAATAACTTTATTGCTCCAAAATTAGAAGGAGAAACATAAAACGAAAATATATTTTTTCAAGATATGGTAACACGATTTTTGTAAAAAATCACTACAATGTAGTATTTTATATCAAAACCAAACTGTAGGTATCTCTTTCGAATTTGAATTTTCCTTTAAAAGATATGAGAGCGTGTGTGTGTGTGTGTGCGCGCGCGCTCGCGTGCGTGCTCGTGTGTGCACAATTGTTTGGTACGCAAAAATAGGAAATTTTTAATGTAAGTGGACAGTAGAATGTCTGATATATCGAAGTTGGACTTAAAATTTCTAATTATTTTTTTTTCAAAGAATCAATTCGGTAAATGGCATTTACGGTTCTGAAATAAATCGCAAAACTTGAAAATAAACACTGACCGACGTCGAGTTTATTTGAAATTTTCCCAATTTATTCTCGTGCCGTAATGCATTGTTTTTAATACAAATATCGTAGGCCTAAACGGACTTGATTTATAGATCTTCAAAGATTTCCTGAACCGATTTTAAGGAAGTCTGGGTTTCTAGGTAGGACTAAATCAGTTATTTAAAGGAACTAGAGACACGTAAAATAGTTGTCGAACCAGAATTTTTAGAAGTTGGCCTTTAGCATCCAATACCTTTGTTTGGGGCTTCATTTAAACCATTTTAAATAATATAATTGAATTTTAGGAAATTTATGAAATGCTTTCTCCTTGATGTTATTTTTTAATTTATTCTTTGTATTTAAACATCAGTTACATTAAAATTATAAATAAACATTTTTTTTCAATTATCTTGGCAAAAATGTGAGAAATGTCGGTGTACTATTATTGTCTGGATGCCAGAGTGTTGTGAACTCGACGTAGCATCACGGCTCGATGACGTCATAGCCCCACGATCGATTATCCGCTGAGCAAATGCTACCAACATACTGTGTAACGCTGTAGCTCGCCTTACTCCGTTGTTCATTCATTCATACATTTCTCTCTCCCTCTCCCTCCCTCTCTCTCTCTCTTTCTCTCTCTCTCTCTCTCTCTCTCTCCCCACTTTCTCTCTCTCCTTTCTCTCTCCCTCTTTCTCTCTCTCTCACACACACGCGCGCGCGCGCACGCGCACGCGCACACACACACACACACACACACACACACACACACACACACACACACACACACACACACACACACACACACACACACACACACTCACTCACTCACTCACTCACTCACTTCATATCAAGGCTTTTCTTATAACTTTAATTGTTCCATATTCGTCATGTAATAATTTTAAAAACAAAAAACAGGTAATTTTTCTGAAAGTATTCTTTGTTCTGATTGAAATGATGAAGTATTTGTTTCGACGCTCTCAAAAACTGTTGGTTTCAAACCAGAAATGGTACAATTTATGGATTTTTATTCCTTAAGGGCTAGAAAACCGTCGATTCGTCTATTCCAATGACATATTATTCAGTGCAAAATTTCCTTTAAATTTGATGCAAATTTTATGACGCACAAACAGACAAAATTTGAACGATTTTTGGAAACCGATTTTTAGAATTTTATTCTCTTCGTCCTTAATTATAATATTGTTTTCTGTGATAACAGTTTAAATAATTAAACTAAAGAAGAGTTCGTGGGTAGGGGCTTCAAGAAAAAACAATACAATTACATTACAGTATATCGCTAATCCTATAATATTAAAAGATTAAAGAGAACAGCTTACTGTAATTTCCATAGAGCCAAGCTACTGAAGATTATATGTCAGAAAGTTTGTGCAATATCCCAGGTGTGTGTAGGCCTACTTGGGGAGGGGGTGTGCAGTGTGCTCTGGATCTAGGTTAAGGTCTTTGTGTAACCAGATGGAGTTCGAGATAGTTATATAAGAGAACATTCTAACGTCACTAGGCCGGCAAAAATATATTATTATTATTTTTAATTACCAGATTCGTGGGAACAGCCGTACTTTCTCGAGTTTTCTGTAGAGAAAAAGTGTTGAAATTAATCTAAAAAGATTAATATACATTTTAACTGATTTTCATATCGTGTAACGTATCATGACACCCAAAAGGAAACAAAAATAATCACGACACAGCTGTTTTGCTGTTGTGCCGAAAGCTATCAGCGCTTACATTTCGTCATCGTATTTAGCACTAAAATCTGCTTACATTAGCATTTTAAAGTTTCAAATTATTCTACACCAAAAATTAACCGTCACCAACTTCAGTTGTTTTTTGTGTTCATATTGTAACACTTAAAGTGTAAAGTAAAAAGTTATAATTTTTTAAACATTTAGGTTAACTTCAATTTAAAAGCATTAAGCAAGATCGGCATAAACAGGAATGTTAAATCTCTGCCACGTTCATAAAATGTGCCGCGGTTGCAAGAAAGTGAAAGAGATGTTGCTGTACAACGTGTCCAAGTGTCAATCAGATCGGACCGAGACACACACACACACACACACACACACCGCTCAAAATGTGCAGCGGTGGCAAGAAAGTGGAAGAGATGTTGCTGTACAACGTGTCCAAGTGTCAATCAGATCGGACCGAGACACACACACACACACACACACACACACACACACACACCGCTCAAAATGTGCAGCGGTGGCAAGAAAGTGGAAGAGATGTTGCTGTACAACGTGACCAAGTGTCAATCAGATCGGACCGAGACACACACACACACACACCGCTCAAAATGTGCAGCGGTGGCAAGAAAGTGGAAGAGATGTTGCTCTTTCAACGTGACCAAGTGTCAATCAGATCGGACCGACACACACACACACACACACACACCGCTCAAAATGTGCAGCGGTGGCAAGAAAGTGGAAGAGATGTTGCTGTACAACGTGACCAAGTGTCAATCAGATCGGACCGAGACACACACACACACACACCGCTCAAAATGTGCAGCGGTGGCAAGAAAGTGGAAGAGATGTTGCTGTACAACGTGACCAAGTGTCAATCAGATCGGACCGAGACACACACACACACACACACACACACACACCGCTCAAAATGTGCAGCGGTGGCAAGAAAGTGGAAGAGATGTTGCTGTACAACGTGACCAAGTGTCAATCAGATCGGACCGAGACACACACACACACACACACACACACACACACACCGCTCAAAATGTGCAGCGGTGGCAAGAAAGTGGAAGAGATGTTGCTGTACAACGTGACCAAGTGTCAATCAGATCGGACCGAGACACACACACACACACACACACACCGCTCAAAATGTGCAGCGGTGGCAAGAAAGTGGAAGAGATGTTGCTCTTTCAACGTGACCAAGTGTCAATCAGATCGGACCGAGACACACACACACACACACACACACACACACACACACACACCGCTCAAAATGTGCAGCGGTGGCAAGAAAGTGGAAGAGATGTTGCTGTACAACGTGACCAAGTGTCAATCAGATCGGACCGAGACACACACACACACACACACACACACACACACACACACACACACACCGCTCAAAATGTGCAGCGGTGGCAAGAAAGTGGAAGAGATGTTGCTGTACAACGTGACCAAGTGTCAATCAGATCGGACCGAGACACACACACACACACACACACACACACACCGCTCAAAATGTGCAGCGGTGGCAAGAAAGTGGAAGAGATGTTGCTGTGACCAACGTGACCAATCGGACCGTCAATCAGATCGGACACACACACACACACACACACACACCGCTCAAAATGTGCAGCGGTGGCAAGAAAGTGGAAGAGATGTTGCTGTACAACGTGACCAAGTGTCAATCAGATCGGACCGAGACACACACACACACACACACACACCGCTCAAAATGTGCAGCGGTGGCAAGAAAGTGGAAGAGATGTTGCTGTACAACGTGACCAAGTGTCAATCAGATCGGACCGAGACACACACACACACACACACACACACACACACACACACACCGCTCAAAATGTGCAGCGGTGGCAAGAAAGTGGAAGAGATGTTGCTGTACAACGTGACCAAGTGTCAATCAGATCGGACCGAGACACACACACACACACACACACACACACACCGCTCAAAATGTGCAGCGGTGGCAAGAAAGTGGAAGAGATGTTGCTGTACAACGTGACCAAGTGTCAATCAGATCGGACCGAGACACACACACACACACACACACACACACACACACACACACACACACACACACACACCGCTCAAAATGTGCAGCGGTGGCAAGAAAGTGGAAGAGATGTTGCTGTACAACGTGACCAAGTGTCAATCAGATCGGACCGAGACACACACACACACACACACCGCTCAAAATGTGCAGCGGTGGCAAGAAAGTGGAAGAGATGTTGCTCTTTCAACGTGACCAAGTGTCAATCAGATCGGACCGAGACACACACACACACACACACACACACACACACCGCTCAAAATGTGCAGCGGTGGCAAGAAAGTGGAAGAGATGTTGCTGTACAACGTGACCAAGTGTCAATCAGATCGGACCGACACACACACACACACACACACACACACACACACACACACACACACACACACACACAAAATGTGCAGCGGTGGCAAGAAAGTGGAAGAGATGTTGCTGTACAACGTGACCAAGTGTCAATCAGATCGGACCGACACACACACACACACACACACCGCTAAACATGTGCAGCGGTGGCAAGAAAGTGGAAGAGATGTTGCACAACGTGACCAGTGTCAATCAGATCGGAGAGAGACCGACACACACACACACACACACACACACACAATGCTGCAAATGTGCAGCGGTGGCAAGAAAGTGGAAGAGATGTTGCTGTACAACGTGACCAAGTGTCAATCAGATCGGACCGAGAGACACACACACACACACACACACCGCTCAAAATGTGCAGCGGTGGCAAGAAAGTGGAAGAGATGTTGCTGTACAACGTGACCAAGCGTCAATCAGATCGGACTGGGAGACACACACACATTTTCAAAATGTGCAGCGGTGGCAAGAAAGTGGAAGAGATGTTGCTGTACAACGTGACCAAGCGTCAATCAGATCGGACCGAGACACACACACACACACACACACCGCTGAAAATGTGATCTAGAGGTCAGGATCGGCGGTCATTTCAAGGTCCCATTATGGCTGTTCCTGTAACTCATTTAATAGCTCGATGGAAGTTCTCTAAAAAAACTTACACGTCGGCATTAATTAACGTTTTCAGTTTACTCTAAAAATATAAATTTCTCATATAAAATTTGCAACACTAACTCGAGTTGTGTTCTTATTATTGAGATTTTGGAAGAGCAGCTGCACAGAACAGAAGACGTGCAAGTATAAGCGGGCTGGGGCAGGACTGGACGTGGACGTGCACGACAGACCGTTAATTTGACTCATTCCGCGTGAATGGCGGATGACCTTGGTCGCGTGTGTTCACCTTTACTTTATCCTGCAGTAGTGATGAGTTAAACTATTACAGTATTTCATCTAGTTGCCAGCAGGTAATATGTGATTTTAGTAATCGATTTACTGACAAGCGTCAACAGAATTCAGAACTGTATAATATTTTTTCGATAGGCGAATAATAGTTATAGGCTGATAACCGCGCGAGCTTAAATACGAACAAAATCTGTAAAAGTATTGTGTTATAAAAGAAGTGTATTTTGAAGATTAAAAAAAAAAAAAATCGGCAAAAATTAATATGAATTTCTTTATTTTCTTGAATAAACTTGTTTACCTGTAAAGTATTCCTCATAATTATAGTAGTTATTTATACATTACGAAAGTATTTTTAATTGTAATATGTATCGTATTAGTTACGGTGGTAGAGTGTAACTACTGTGAAATAATAGTTCAGATAACTACAGTGTTATTTGCTTTCCTAGAAGTGTGAAGTAATAGGTGTTGATTTATCATTATAGCAGTGATCATAACGTTACCGTAATGACCGAACAGTGATCTGTATTAGCATTTTCTGATAGTCGTAATAGGCTACTAGCATAATAGTTACTGTAGCGTATTATGTTACTACTCGTGTTTTCGTGTCCATATAGGCTTACAGGGTGTTTGTGTAACGCGCGTACATAATGAAGAAGTTGTAATGCTTCTTTTAACAGTTGTCAGCTATTTTGTGTTTTTAAAAATGCTAAATAATTCATATCTCTGACTTAATTGAAATTCTGCCCCGTACTTAGGCTAACGATGCAGAGGCATAGTTCTAAAAAAAAAACAATTTGTACCAATAATCCGTTTCAAAGTGGCAGCCAGCTAAAAGAGTTTTAACACGTTTTTATAAAGAAAAGACGAATAGCTCGTTTAATTTCCTATCGAACGGTATAATTATGAGAACTATTGAAGAAGGAATAACCGCGGCAGCTGACTAGCTGTCGTGATAAAAGCAAATTTTAAAAAATAACAAAATCACTCTTTTTTTTAATTTAAACTCGATATCATAATTAGCGTTAAAATATTCATTTTAATTAGCTTTATGGAAATTAATTAAACCTGAAGCTGTCGGATTAAAAAACTAGTAACGTGAAAAGTTACGGGTTTCTTAAGATTTTCGGTGGTTGCCATTTTGAAACTTGGTTAACAAACTTGACCACGCTTTTACCGAAATCGATTTTTTTTGTCAAGTTTAAATGAGATGGGCATAAATTAGCGTAAACAAATTTCAAATTAGCCCTACATTGAAAGTAGAAAAAGAGCCCTGGTCGCCATCAGTTTCATTTTTACGAAATTTCAGTGGAATTTAAAACTTTTTAATGCTAATTTATTCAGATTTAAACTTTGCTTACGATGATAAAACCAGATTTTCAAAAAAGTGAAAAGCAAAAAAAGTTAGTTTTTTTAAGATCTTGAATGGTTTAAAAAAAATATTGTGAACAGAACGGTCTTTTTGAAACAGTTGAACGTTGTTATGAAAAACGAACTTGTAAAGCGATCAGTAGCCTACACACTCCCATACACGAATATATTTTTAAAAAATAATGTCCCCCTCAAAAATTATCCATATTTCAGGATCAGCGCTCATTTCGTGGTTTCGGGTCTGAGTATCGTTGGATAAAGCACTACTGTTTAATGTTTTACGTCTTACTTCTGCTTCTGGCTTGGATCAAAACACGATTGTTGCAAATTTACGTGTTTGTTTGTACAGCGATTAAATTATTGTAAACAACTTGTTTGCACAGTGAAAGCTGGCGTGTTTATTGTGATCCTGATGTGTGCTGATGCTGGCACTGTAGCGATCGACTCAAAGTTGGACATAAAAATCGATTTTGCTGATGTCCTGGTCAGGCTTGCTACTCGGCAAAACCGTTCGATATTATCTAAATGTTGACGGTCTTTCTAAGTTTATAATAGTAGCGGCACGTGATAGAAGTGAATTCCCAAAAGTAATTTTTCATCTTACCCTTTTTTTTTGAAACTCCGATTCCGTCATAAATAGCATTGAAATCTGCATATGTTGTCGTTCAAAACTTTCAAACTGTATTGAAAACAAAAATGAACCCTGATCGCCGGGAAATTAAATAGCTTAATTTCAAAGGATTTTGGAAATTCGAGATGCTAATTTATGTAGTTTTTAACCCTACTGAGGTGATGAAATCAGATTTTCAAAGATGTATAAGACAAGGCATAAGGATTTGAAAATGTCCACCATTTTTGTGCGTAGTTTGAATCAAATCGGACTAAAATTGCGAACACAACGAGCGCGCGCGCAACTTACTTTTCAATGGACTTTCGCTAAACATTCATAACTTTTATCTGACATTTTTATTGTATATGATTTCGTCATCGCAATCAGCATTAAAGTGAACATTACGGAGGTTAAGGTTTATTTCTGAACTGTAAACCTTATATTCGTATCGTATTTGCTGCACAGATTGGGGTTACATATTCATGTAATATTACCGAAATTTGAGCCGAAATTGATAAATTGATTTTAAGAAATTAGGCCAGTTTTTCAGTTTACACTATTTGCTTGGCTATAACGACCAATTGTTATTTGGGTACATTTCCGTGAAGGGACCTAGAAAAACATAGGTTCAATTTAATTTGAATAAGCATTGGGCTACTTCTCTAAAATTAATGACGCTTAGGACTTACGCTCTAATTAAAGTAGATATCTTCTTGGAGGTGTGCTCGGTGCTCATGTTATGGAAGAAGGCATCCCTGTACATGAAGCATATACTTTCTTCCATGGGCACCGTTACGCAATTTTGGCGAAGTGAGAATTTCACGTAACATGCTGATATACTGTATGTGACTTTCTCTCTTGTCAACACAGCATTGTAACTTATCCGGTTATACTGGCCAACCCTTGTTTTGCTTCGGCATTAGCAGTCAGTTTGTTTTGTATGACAGTCTGGATAAGTTGTTACCCTGTCAGATCCGTTCTTCCGTTTCAAAATGGCGACTATTAAAAATCAAATCGCTATACATTAAACAATCTGACTTCTTTATCGTAATCAGCGTTAAAATTTGCGTTATTTGTCACTTTATATTTAAATTTGATTGAATATTCAGAAATGTAGCCGACAGCAAGAGTGATAAACCGGTATTTCGGTTTTGTTGTTGCTTCGGAGCCCAATCGTTACCAAATCTGGTGAACTGATTTTGAGCAGTTAGGCTAATTTTTAAGATTTATTAACGATTCGTCACAATATCGTGATACATATGGTGCTTATGGGCATCATTTGAGCGAAATTTGATCAAAATTGTTACAACCGCTTTTTAAAAAAATATGTATTTGTAACACTTTTTTTTGAAAAATTGAGTAATGATATCGAGATATGGACGTACCAGATAGATACGTCCCCTTTCGTTAGGGAACGTAAGGGGTCCTTTTTTAAGTAATTTAAACTGAATATTTAAAATTTTATGTAACCCTTCATGTAGTCAAAGAGTAAGTTAACAGGCTAGGTCTTGTACAGTTGTAGGTCTACTGTATATATATAACTAACCTATGTCCCCGATTGACCCAGTTTGATTAATTGATTGAATCATATTAACTGTCAAACGTCTCTGTCACCGGTATTTGGTCGTAGTATCGTAGTTCCAAGGTCAAACAAAGAATCCCCAAAGTGTAGTACCAAACTTGTATGTTTTGTTGAAAACTGTTAACAGGTTTTATTTATATTTTGATTAAACGTAGCGGTAAATCAGAGGTGCTAAGAAAGGGTTTTGTAGAGAACCAGTCCTTCAGAAGTACAAATTTCCAACACTGATTTTCGCTCTCGTTACGCTGCTGCATTCAAGGCTTCTTCCAGGGTTCAAACTTTCGGGAAAGGTTTTTGGCTTAGTCGTAAATGAACTCATTGAGAAAATCAGTTCACCCACGGAAAGTCATCATCGACAAAAGGGGCTGTCCGATTTAAAATTAAAATAACTGCGCAATTTATTTAAGCAGGATTCGGGTGTTCAATATTCTCGAACATAAGGATTTTAGTTGTCAATATTCTCGAGCGTTAGGATTTTAAGTACTCCATATGAGCGAGCGCAGGAATTTTAGGTGCTAGATATTCTCGAGCATAAGGATTTTAGGTGCTCAATATTCTCGGGCGTAAGGATTTTAGGTGCTCAATATTTTCGAACTTAAGGATTTTAAGTACACAATAATCTCGATTGTAAGGAATTTAGGCGCTCAGTATTCTCTAGCGTAAGGATTTTAGGTGCTCAATATTCTCTAGCATAAAGATTTTAGGTGCTCAATATTCTCGAGCATAATAGTTTTAGGTGCTGAATATTCTCGTACTGAAGAATTTAAGTACTCAATAGTCTCGAGCGTAAGGATTTCAGGTGTTTACTATTCTCGATCTCTCGGAATCCTAAGTAATTTAAGAATTCGGAATGCCCATTTTTTTCTTCTAATTCTTACTTCGCTATGCGTGACTTGCTTAAGGGTAGCGTACTTCTTTAACGATAGTTTGCTGTAGACTACTGTGTCGGAAGTCAGCAATAAGCTGCTTCGACGATGGACTGCCTGCTGCAGACCAGACCAGACCAGACGAATGACGAGGTTTGTCCTGTATTGTTCTGTAGTGCCTGAAACAAATTCAATGAATACTTGTATAAATTTGATTACAAGGACTGTTTTAATTTTTGACTGTGGTTGTTGGATTGTTTGATAAGTAGGAGTTGATAGGTGTTAGATGGGTATTGGTTTTGTTTGTTAGTGGTGTGATGATATGTTTTGGTTTACTTGTTGCGTTGATTTCCTGTCGATGGTACTATGGTGGAAGGTCAATTAGGGCACTTGGGCCGCATTCTTATGTATTGTGGTGGCCCTATGTCATCGTTGAGCGCTTTTATGTGTGGATAATTGGAATTGCCGGCTTTTTCTAACAAATTCTTGGATAGGGATGTGACAAATTCTTCTATGGTTGTTGTTTTGAAGGATTGTAGGATTATGATGTTGGAAACGAAAAATGGAGATTTTGAAATAAGACGGAGTGTTTTGGATTGAAAGGATTCTAGTTTGGTTTTATTGGTTTTGGAAAGAAGAGGCCACCAGGCTGGTGCTGCATAAATGAGAACTGAACGAAGAAGCATTTTATATAGTGTTAGTTTGATAGACGGCGGTAGAGTGCTACGGTAGTTTATTAGAGGGTGTAGTTTGCTGCGTAGTGCAGTAGCTTGGTTTAGCTTTGTTGTGACATGGCGTGAAAATTTGAGGTTCCTGTCCAAAGTTACACCGAGGTATTTAACCGTACGCTGCGAGGCTATTGGTACGTGGTTAACAGAAGTGGGGGGAGTTTGGTGTTCATCTTCCTCGTGAAGGAGATTGCCTCAGATTTGGTGGTGTTGATATCGATTCTCTACTTCGTGAGCCACGGTGATAGATGGTGCAGTTGTTTTTGTACGTTTTTTGCTGCCATTTTTAAATTCATTGAGCTACTGTGAACCATGGCGTCGTCGGCAAATAGTGAGATTGTTATGTTAGGCAACGTTGGAAGATCGTTTGTGTATATGAGGTATAAAAGAGGCCCGAGGACTGACCCTTGGGGAACTCTTGCTGTTATGGATCTGCCACTGGAGAGGGAACCTGCTACGCAGACTTGATAAGATTGCTGGTCCAAGAAGGATTTCAATAGGTGGACAGTCGATGAAGGCAGAGGTGCGTTCGACAGTTTATAAATAAGTCCTTCGTGCCAGACACGGTCGAAAGCTTTGCTGACGTCTAGTAAAGCTGCCACTGATGATCGATGTTTATTGAATGCGTCTACGAGACTAGTTATGACGCGGACCAACTGCAGTGTGGTAGAATGTTCCCTTCGGAATCCAAATTGCTCCTGTCGAAGAAATTAGTAAAGAAGTGGTGAAATGAAAGTGAGAAGCAAGCGCTCAAAGATTTTTGAGAATATGGGAAGTAATGAAATAGGTCTATGGTTTTCGGGTTTAAGAGGAGATTTACGAGGCTTGGGAAGGAGAATAATTTTTGCTTTTTTCCAAGCTGTGGGGAAGTGGTTGAGAGAAAGGGCTGCGTTGAAGATTGAAGTAATGTAGGAGAGCGCACTGGGTGGGAGATTTTGTAGAGCCAAGGCACCGATGGCGTCTATTCCCGGAGCCTTGCGAGGGTTCAGGCGATTCAGCTGTCCTGCAACTTGAGCTTCTGTTATGTGAAAAGGTGTTGATTCTACTGGCTGATTTAGGAAGTGGTGAAGGTGATCTTGAACATATTGAGTATGAACAGGATCGAAGATGTGCGCATGAGGGGAAAACTGATGTTCTAGCGTGTCAGCAAAAGTCTCGGCTTTTTCCAAGCGAGTGTATACTAGACCTGCAGTGGATTCTAGTGAATGATTTGGCCGTTTTTCTCCTGTGAGAGTTCTAGCAGCTTTCCATAATGACCCGTTGTTTATATCTAGCGAAGATATATAGTTGTCCCAAGTGTCTTCTTTAAACTCCATTAGCAACGCCTTGACTAGTGCCGTCTGCTTGTTCAGCTGCCGTTTGTGGCCAGGTGCCCTCGTTGTTTGCCACAATTTTCTGAGACGTCTCTTCCTGCGTAGCTCTGTAGTAATGTGAGGCGGTAAGTCCGATCGTTTGGAGGAAGGAGCAGTGCAATGGGAGTTGTTGTGAAGGGAAGTGGTGATGTTATGTTGTAGCGTTTCGACGTGGTAGTCTAGTTTGGAAGTGGTGCTGATAGTGGGTATTGAGTTGGGTATGACAGCTGTTATATCATGGCAGAAAGAGCTCCAGTCAATTTTACGATTTTTTGAGGGGTGGGGAGAGTTTGGAGTAGAGGAACTGATGGTGATAAGTAGCGGATTGTGATCGGATGATAGATCGGAAATTGAAGAAATGGATATGTTGTAAGGTATGTCTTTTACTAGAGCTATATCCAATACGTCCGGGCGGAGCTTGCGGTTGTGGTGATAGTGAGTGGGATCTGCTGGGCCAAGAGAAACAACGTCAGGATTGTTTTCTAGACGTTTAAATAGGTTTGCACCATTTTGGTTCTGACTGTGACTCTTCCACGACCGATGTTTGGAATTGAGATCGCCAGCCACTAGCGTAGGCAGTCGATTTGGGAAGAGGTGGTTTAGGTCGGAATTCTTGATGCTATTGTTAGGGGGATTGTATGTAGAAACGATGAGTAGTTCCTCTTTGTCGAATTTCGTTGTTATGGCAGTTGCTTCTATGGTTGTTTGTGGTAGAGTGTAGGGCATGTATGTCAATCGTCTGTGCACAAAGATACACATGCCTCCTGACGGTCTTCGAGCTGTGGAATGCAAACGGTTTGTCCTGTACATTACGTATGCTGGTATATTGAAGGGACGCTGGTCGTAGAAGTGAGTTTCTGATATTAAAATTAGGTCAGCGTCATGTTCGCTTGCGAACATGGCGAGTTTTTGTTTGCGATCTTTCAGACCATTTGCATTCCAAGCTATAATTCTCAAAGCTGTCTTCATGTAGATGTTGATGTGCTGAGGAGGCTTGGCAGGGATGAAATAATTGCGGTAATTAGAGATTTTGTGTCTTTGGCCGCCAGCAGCTTTGGAATCAAGACTTCCATCCAAGCCATAATTTTATGATGACTGATGTCGTCAGGCATCTCTGGCTGTTTTGGTGGGCTGGTTTTTTGTTCATGGGCAGGTAACCTTTTTCTAGGCTTTGGCTGCGGTGATGGTGGCGGAGCCTGTTGATGAATGACGGTGTCTTCTGTTTCCGAGTCGCTCGACGTGGGTATTCGTGGCCTTCGTGAGCGGCCTGTTTCCTTGGAAGATTTTAGTATTTGTGAATCTGTCGCCGATGAGATGATAGGCTATCTGAGAGGCAATTTGGCCGGTTTAGTGGCAGGTTTTGTCGCTGTCGGTCTTCTTGTGTGAAGCGTTGCCTTTGGCTCCTTTGTTTTTGTAATGTCTCTTTGTAGTAGGGACAACCTCTGCAGTTAGCTATGTGGGGCCCCCCACAGTTGCAACATTTCAGCGATTCGTCGTCGCGCTTCTTACAAAGCTGCTTTTCATGGCATTTGCCACATCGAACACACCTTGAAGTAAGGTTGCAAACAAGTGAGCTGTAGCCGTACCTCTGGCAGTTAAAACACTGCGGCAGGCCCGGTCGCGGCATAAAAGTGCTGACTTCCACACGCAGATGGAATAAATAGATAGCGTATGCAGCCACAGCGCCCTGCTTTTATACTCTTGAGCGCCGCACATGCGCAGAAACCAGTTTTTGGTCAGTAGGGTCCCAGACCTCGGTTTGAGAGGTTCTTCCTGGTTCGAATAATAGGATCCTTAAAGTCCTTGTTTTAAGCTATAATCGTGAACAGACTGCCTCGCCTTTGGCTACATAGGAGTGACCATGCGTTTTGGTAACAGGGTTAATTTTTAACTCTTTATAGTTTAATCATATTTTTAAAAAAGTGTATAATTTTTTTTTAATTCGTTACCATCACGTCTGCAAGCCGCGATTATTAACAAATTTCCATTGGGACTTTGAAATGAGCGTTGATGTAGATCGTTAAAGGATCGTTAAAATTGGTGTGTAAACACTCACAATTTAAGTTTGATTTAATTCAAATTTGGTGCAAAAATCGATTTTGGTAATACTGTAGCTTGAACAAGTTCGTTAACTAACAAAATTCGTTCAACAGATTAAAAATGGCGGACATTTCAAATTTTTAAAATGCACAACATTTTTTGTACAAAATATTTTTGATAATCAGTTTTACCATCGTATTCAGCATTAAGATCTGATTAATTTTTTAAACTTATTTTTTAAATACCTTGAAACTAAGAAATTTAATTTGACTGCAGTCAGGTATCATTTTTATAATGTAATTTGAATGTTTAAAATGCCAATATATGCAGATTTTAATGTTATTTTTGATTTTTAAATCAGAGTTTTTAAAAAAGAAGGCAAGATATTTTTTTTTTTTTTTTTGGATATGAATTTTCATCACGTCAGCGAGCCAGTTACATTCAGTAAGTATTGTGAAAGCTGTTAAAACATTATACAGTATGCCGTGGGGATTTTAGAAGTGTTCCGGTGTTGAGCGCCGAATATGAAGTATAGTAGCTACTTTACTGGATCAGACACGAGGAAGATACCGTAGCGGAAAAGGAAGTGAGATAAATCTGTTTTGCAATGACAGAACACACACACACACACACACACACACACACACACACACACACACACACACACACACACACACACACACACACACACACACCATAAAAACACAAGAGTTAACATACAGCGGACAAATTATCACGCTGTGGTGATGCTGGTGGAGGTTACTCAGCTGATGTTACCTTAAACAGCTGATTTCAGATTAGAGTTGTTCAATAATACTATTTCAAATGAGGTTATTTTTATCACCATTGTTTACAATAAACATAAATAATAACTGCAGCATAATCTCGCTTATCTGGCTAAAGCGAATGTCTAAAATAATATTTTTTTCTAATTTTACACTTTTTTGAAAATCTAATTTTACTATTAAAATCTACAGAAATAAGCGTTTTTAACATCCAAATTACATTAAATATACGGAAATGAACTCTGACCGCCATCAGGTTTATTTTCGCGTTTCGAATGGAAATGCTGATTTACGTAGCTTTTAACTTTGTTAATTTTTGAAAATCCTCTTCATCTCGTCACTGATACAGCTGTGTGCCTTGATTATTTAGTAAATGAAATTGTTACATACATTACAGAATAGTGGTATGTTATGTTTAAAGCAAGCAAGTAGCGTATTGAGTGTACACTTCCTCATTATGACCCCTCATAACTTCCTTGGTTATTTTCCAAGTACAGGTGACTGGCGACCAATTATTTGTTTGCTTTAAATTAATTAACACATGTTTTAAAAATAAGTTAGTTATATTATGAAGCGATTGTAACAATTTTAAAAATGAGATAGTGGAATGACAATCGTGATAAAACCTAGACCTTGAACCTTGTAATTAGCACTAAACCTGATTTCCAGATCACTTTTGAGTTAGCACACCATGTTCACAATTTTGGTCAGGTTTGATTTAAACTTGGTATAAAAATCGAAGTTTGTTAACCAGCAAAATCCGCCGGGGTTTAAAATGGCAGCCAGTTTACAAATAAAAAAAAAACTTTCTTTTGTTTTATTTTGCAAATCTGTTTTTGCCATTTTAATTAGCATTAAAATCAATATAAATTAGCTTTTTGGATTTTCAAACCCTATTGAAACTATGAAAGTGAATTTTATGGCAGTTAGGATACATTTTTGTGATTTTTAAGTTTAACTAATTAGTACTGATTCTGATGATGGAATCATATTTTCAAATAACTGTAAAAAAAAGAAATGTTAGGAATTCGCTTCCATTTCTAGACATCTGCGTTCGCAATTATTCTGTTTATAGCAAAATTTCAATGTAATTTACATTAATTTTAGAAAGTTTGTGTAATGCTTTTTTTATAATATTTGCTATAATTTTATTTTAAAAAATGAATATGTATTAAGTAATACAAAAAAGTGTTAATTTTTTTACAAGGTGGAAAGAGAAAATTAAGCTGAATAGGTTGTTCTTTTAAATTTTTCAGTATGCTCTTACCTTTACTAATAAAATTTGTAATCAATTTTGAAAACAATTTATTTTTATTAAAATCAAAATAAGTATTGTACTGTATATTTTATGGTAAGTACTTTAACGTTTAATTTTTAGTCTCAAAGTTAAATATAGTAAATGGTAAAAAACAATTGCTCAAATTTCTCCAGCACCATTAACTAACATGTTATTTCTTATGAAAAAATCGGTAATCAAATTATTATAATTGACCGAAAACAAAAAGAAATTGTAAGTCTGCTAAGTACACCTTCATACCAAATTTATCAAATGAAACTCAGGTTCACTGATGTGTAAAGTAAACAGATGGCCAGACTTCAAGGGACCTGAAAACAATTGCATATTCATTAAATCTTACCTCAGATTTTTTTTATGTTCACTGTATTCTTTCTATTATTTCTACTTTGAATAGTACGAAAGTAAGAATATATTGATCAATCAATGCTAAACCAAATAAGACTTCAGAAATATACCGAAAAACTATAATCGTGTGGTCACCATTCAAATACAACCTCCTACTACATACTAAGTTTAAGTTGGAAATGTGATCTCTTAATGTTAGTGTTTAATTGATCTCCATTAAACGGAAATAATGTGCACGACAGTATGTATAAAACCCTTAGGTTGTCAAAACTGAGTTTATTGGATGATGAGTTGTTTTGTACTAAGATTTAATTTGACCTCCAGGATGATGTAGCCTATCTAAGTTTTGGCTGAATGCCACAAATTTACATTTGTTTTCCTTTAAATAGCTAGGCATGTTTTGAATTAGAGTTCAAGGGAAACTATTTGGATATCTCTCTGGTATAGTATAGTACAAATTAGTCTACACCAAATAACATTGTAGGTCAGCATATTCTTTAATTTGGAGATCAATATAATTAATCTCCAATGGGATTAATAGCCTACTAAATTCTTAAAGTTTTTTTTATTTTACAAATTTAAATGTTAACATAATATATGGTGTGTGTGTGTGTTTATTTTACAAACGTATTTAAAAATATGCGAAGTTTTGCAAGCACATTTTATAAAAATCCAAAGTTTTTTAGTTGATTTTGACAAGAAATATCATCAAAAGCATGTTTTTTATAATATTGTATTGGAATTTAACATAAAAAATTATTGTGAAAGTTTATTGAAGATATATTGTTTGTATCTTCAAACAATATTGTTTGTATATTGTTTGTACAGTATAGTGTAAAAATATATTGTTTGTATCAAACAAAGGTGGGACATTGTTTGACAGCATATCCCATGTTTCTTTCATGTTAATATGTTTGGAATATCGTGTACCCCTCATCTTCTGAATGTTAATAACAGTTCTTAGACATGAAAAGTCCAGGTTGTAGGATAGTTATAAGAAATAAAAAATAGTACTATATCCCCTAAGAATCTGTGAATTTCGCAGTCTTTGCTCTGAATTAAAGCTGTTTGTTAATAAAAAGCACAGTTTTCTCATAATCATATTTTTCCATCATTGTGTACAATTTAAAAAAAAAATTTTTAATTTTTTAATATGTTGATGTACAAATACATAGAGCTATGGTATGAACTATGATCATATCAATTGGTTAAAATTGTTTTTAGTTTTACCCGGTTTTGGCTTGAATCATGGCCACCTTTTCAAACTCAGCTATGATTTTACTTTTAAAATGACCTTTCAAAATTGAAAAAATTAGGTAATAGAGGAACAAAAATAATATTTATATGGAACAAGTGATGCTTACAAAGAAAAACTGGCTCCAGAAATTTTTCTGTGTCAGTTCATTTTAGAAATATTTGAAAAAAATAAAAATAAAATCAATGAGGATGTGGAAGTGTAAAATATTGTACAGGTTTTGATTTTCATAAATAATAAATAACTGAAAAGTTAATGCACAGGTTTTGAAATAAGAGAGAGTTACAATTGGCTCGAAGATGTACCCAATTATCTAAACAAGCATGAAGCAAAAAATGACTGACCTAAATTAACGATATAACTAATTGTTTGAAAGATTTAATAATTAGTTCAGAGATCAACAAGTCAGTTTATCAAAACAACTTCTGTAATTATATACAATTCAGTAATCTACTTGTAAGCAAAAAGTAAATGAAATAATATGTGTTATTTAGTATCTGAAATTTGACAAGACAGTG
The DNA here is from genome assembly GCA_022606455.1 of Callitettix versicolor. NCBI lineage: Eukaryota > Metazoa > Arthropoda > Insecta > Hemiptera > Cercopidae > Callitettix > Callitettix versicolor. The sequence continues at coordinate 34,577,703 of CM040189.1, read as the reverse complement.
TAAAAACCAAGAACACAAACTCTCACATTCCAGTTATGAAGCTACCAACAAAACAAAAGAAAGAGAAAAAATTAAACTTATTTCATAATTTGTCTTACATTAGACAAATTAATTCGAGTTTATTGAATTTTAGGATGAGCACATTAAACTGTCAAGTCAGTTCATATCAATGCAGAGTGTGTGTAAAAGCCTTTTTTTCCCTTTTTTTTTTTACGGAACCTTAAAACATAAAGATTTATAAAAAGAAGGTCAGTTTTTGTTTTCGTTCATGAATACCAAATTTTCTTTCAGGTTATCTATTCTTTCTGTATCCTTGAGAATTTCATTCCATAACCTGGCTCAAATAAAATATTATCAGTGCACTATCCTCCACTCCCATAACCTTATCCTCCCTCTTCATTAAAATATTACCAGTGCACACAACTGTCTCCCTAACATGATGAAAGCATATTTTTAAAAGTAATATTTTTGTTACCCTTTTTTTGAAACTCTGATTTCTGCATCGTAAACTGCATAAAAATCTGCTTATATTAGCATTTTAAACTTTCAAATTGCATTAGAAATATGAAAATGAATCCTGACCGCAGTGAATTTAATTTCTTAATTATGGATTTTGAAAATTTAAAATGTTAATTTATGCAGTGGAATAAGATTTTCAAAATATTTAAGCAAAAAGTTATGAATTTTTAAAGATGCCATTTTGAAACAGTTGAACAAATTTTACTGATTTAACAAACTTGTCCAAGCTATTACAAAAACTTATATTTGTGCCAAGGATGAATCAAATCGAAGAAAAACTGCAAACATGAGTTTGTGTGTTTGTCACATGTAAGCACACGAGCGTGCGCGCGCGCACACACACACACACACACACACACATTAATGACTGCTAAAAAAGTGATTGCAGGTTAGGATCTGCATTCATTTTAATTTGCCGGTTCTGGGTTTTACCATAATACCTGAGGCCACTCCAGTAGCTCACTTTGCAATGGAAATTTGCTAAAAATTTAACTGCTTCGAAATAAATTTGTAACCACTACATTATATAAAAGGTATTGGTAATAATGTACAAAATAAAATGTTGTATTACGTTTTAAATGTTAAAAATAAAAAACATGATTCTTCAGCTAAAATTATATTTTCTCACTTCTTGTTGACAAGTATAATACCATCTTCGGTTCCAAAATTACATTTGTTTTAAAAAGGCACCATCGTTTTTTTAACTAAGGATATGTATTTTTTACACACCACTGAGCATGATAAAAGGGAATATTTTAATCTTTGTTAACATTTTAATTTATTTGCATTTTTGTTTAAATTTCACTGAACTACTATTTTTAATCTTTTCAATGCTGTAAGGTAGATTAGTTCTTTGACAAAAAATGCCAGAAATTACTCAATATCTTTACTTTCTCTTTGCTATATTTACACTTGACAATCGGATGTGTTTAATGTGTGACTCACTAAGACATTTGCAATGCAATACTGTAACTAACTGAGAACTGGCACTGGCACATCTTGTTAACCAGCTTATGTAACAGGCTTGCTAAACCAGAACTTTTAAAGAAAGCTGTTCACATGGAAACTAAACTGGTAAAATAAGTACTGTACTTTTAAAGTAAGGAAAATTGTGGCTTGCAGCTGTTTTGCTGATATGATACAAGCAAATTTCCAATATTTTTTTTTATTTTACACTTTTTTGAAAATCTGATTTTACAGTCCTAATTAACTGTAAAATCTAGTCATTAAAACATTTAATGTTTTCTTAATATATATATATTTATTTATAATGTGAAACCAGATTTTCAAATTTGATTATTCAACGATTTGAAATGCCCGTCATTTTGTAAATGTTGATAGAATTTACTGGAATTTTGTATGAGTCTAAACGATATGTGTTTGTTAATTTTGATGAAATTTGGTATTCAGATTAGCCTACATTCCAAGATATGTGTAGTTTGCCTATATCTTCGGATCGTATTTTCATTTTTCAAAAAGTTAAGGTCTCAACCCCCATTTTTAAAAATCTATTAAAATTAACAAATATTTGTTTTTTTTAAACCAGCTCTATTTTGATCAAATTTAGCTGAAAATATGTAAGTCGTTAACTGCCTAAACAATTCAGTTAAGGAGCTACTGGCATAAAAACTGCTTTATTTTTTCACCAGCCCTACAATGTACTGCCAAATCTAGGACCTTAAAGTGCAGTTAATACACACAGTAGCCTGACTTGCCAAGAGCCACAGCTCCCACCAACGGCCAGATTTTTGGATACATTTTAATTATTTTACAAAAATAGATGTCAGGCATTTCAAATTTCTCCTTTATTTTATAATAATTCTTTTAATAGACATTAAAGATCAAATATAATTTTGATTTAGTCTGTCTTTGCAGATGGATCTTTGTAATATTGTTGTCATCATTGTTAAACACAATTCTGCATTTCAATTTCAGCATATGAAAGAAATTAAAAATATAGACTAAATGCCAATTTTGGTAAATGCTTTTGGTAATTTCAGTATGTACACTTGATACAGTTAATGTAAATAACTTTGATTTTATTAAAGTTGTGTTATTTCATTGTTTCCTAACTATAATGCACCTCATTAACTATCCTGAAAAAAGTGAATTACAGAGCAGTTTATAACCTTTGAATATGCATGGCAAAATTAGAAAGTAGCCTTCTCTTTGAACACGTATTTGATTATAATTACAAGCAGTGACAACGACAGCGTACCTTTCATAAATGGAAATTTTTATCTAAGAATTTTAGGTTTTTGAAAAGCCTGAAATATTTTTTGTGCATTGTTTTGAAAATTTTCTGGACCCGCTTTCCCTCACTCGCTTGTGGGTAGGATCTATTGTATACTCATGGAAATAGACCTGTCTAAAATATATACTTGAATCTTCACCCCTTCCTTTCTCAAATTGTAGTTTTCCTTATACTGACTATTGTCTTAGAGACTGAGCCCTCGTATGAGCCAAAAAAGAGAACGTTTAGTGCTGTCCACAAGAAGATGGACAAACCTAAATGATTGTTTATTATCTTTGTAGAATTTACAAGTGGTTCATTTTGTACAGTAGTGGATCGGTTATACATCCTAGAGTTAAAGCTAAGTTTTGGTTATCATTGACTTTCTCTGCATGTTACATTGATCCCTCGACTTCCCTTAGCTTACAATAAAAGTGTTAAACTGTACAAAGAGTTCCAAAATATTAGTATTAACTAGTGAAAGATTGTACAGCTTTGTTTAAACAACCTTGATTTCGAGGAATGGGCTTGTTACTGATTATAACCACGGTAAAAAGAATACACGGTAGGGGCCACGATGGGTCTGCGCAGTAGACTACCGCGCGCGTGACGTCACTGGGTCAAACTCTTCACTGCTACTGTATGTAGTTTCCCGCTAAACAATTCGATGTTCTGTAAATGTAGTTGGAGATTCGATGTGTTTACTTAATCTGTAGATGTTGTGTTTTAAATAAAAGGTGTTAACAATAATACTGCACGATATTTGTGTTTTGTGTTTGAGGTTTAATAAATATAAGAAAAGATTTAAGTATGTTTTGAATCCTAAAAAATAACAAAATGTATTTTGTTTAGTATTGTATAATTGTGTATGCATAACAATGCCTGGTTGCGCTATTGCCAATTACTATAATAATGATAAGAATTGTAAAGGGAAAGGAATTACATTTCATAGAATTCCAAAAGATGAAGGCCTGAGAAAAGCGTGGGTTCATGCGTGTAAACGAACAGATCATTTTAATTTTGATAATGTTAAAGTCTGTTCACTTCATTTTAATGACGATGATTTCAAAAGGGATTTTAATTTCTAATTATTAAATACAAAACCTGTGAAATCCAGTGCCATTCCACGTTTTAACATTTTCACCGCTGAAAATAAATGTTTTGATTCTGAATGAGCGACAAGGATTAAAAAATTTGAAAACCAAGAAACATTAAAAAAATTATTGACGAGTTTGTTGGAAATCTACAAGAAAAATCACCATTAAACTGAAATGACGTTGGTGCAATTGTAACATGTAATTCTGTAAATGAAACCCACTTTCCATAATCAGTCATTTTAATACAAATATTGTTGTAAATAATGCCTCTGTAGAAGAAATGAAATGTTTAAGAAATGAAAATTTACTTTTGAAGGAACAAATTCAATTTGCATTACAAGAACTGGCCTCGGTTAAAAATAAAAATGTGGTTTTACAAAGCAATGTTACTAAGTTTAAGAATATTTTTTTCTGATAATCCGACGAAGAGGAGGAGCCTTAAATGACTTACAAGCTAGTGAAGATGATGTGAAGTGTGATCTACAGGAGATCTCTGATCTACTGAAGATGATGGTTGTCTATAAAGCATATAGTCAAGAAAAATAATCATCTCAACTTTTGTATACGGTCATCCAGCAAACGAGTGCCATAATAATCAAAGGGATTGGTTGTCAACTTTGTCAAAAGGATACCTTATGTATCCTACTGAAGAATGGTTGAACATCGTGGTAAAAATGGAAAAGGACTTTTTGAAATATCACGGTGAGAATGGTCTAAATAAAGAAAAATGTGTGATGAAAAATCTGAGAGACAAACTAAATAATAATTATTCTTCAGTAGGTGAATATTCCTTAACGTCCGTACCATATTTTCTAAACAATGTATAAAATATATACGTATGTTTATTTTACTGTTTGTATAATACGTCTATGTGCTATTTATTTATTTACTACCAAATTCCTATTATATATAAAAATATATACAAAAAGGACCTAAAGGGGGCATAAAAGCCCATACATAGGTTGGTCCTTTGTAATTTAATTTATTGCTAATTTTTTATTCCAGATGTATGTTTTCACAGTCAACCAATTAATTGTCAAGGAACGTCCTCAGAAACGTAATTCATAGTGTGATGTGCTTTTAACTTTCAAATAAAAAATAACTTTGAATTTTTCAAGCTAAGGACATATAATTTACTTTAATATTATGTAATATTGTATAAAATAAAAAGTTTCCGATTTGATAATGTGCGAAGTCAGTAAGTAAAGGAATTAATAGCGTTAATAATGTTATACAAAATGAATTATTATTGTAATTACTATAATACAGGTACTAAAACTAACATTATAAACTGTTTTCTACTAAACACTACGTCTGAGTTTGACCCAATGACGTGCCATAGCCGACAAGTGGTGGGGAGGACATGCACGTGGCCCCTACCTTATATTCTATTTACCTTGATTATAACTTATACATGTAAATTGTTAAGTGTACCTGTATGTGGTACATGTTGAACAGTCATGGATGTCAATGAATTTCTGTTGTTGTACACATCAAAACATGTGTTAAGTAATATGACACAAGATCCGCCCATTTTATCAACGCCCACAGTACATGTGTGGATAAACTATCAAAATGAAAGTGTAAATAGCATACAAAATTTTGTCATTTAATACTTATATTTTGGTGTTCTTTGTGTAGTTTAAGGTTTTTATTGTATGTGCCTAATTAGATTATTGAAGGTAAGGAGTCAATGTAACACACAGAGAAAGTTAAAAGTAAACAAAATTTGGCCTTTACACTAGAAATCAAAAGTCATTTGAACTGTCCACTATCATAGCAACTGAACCACATTGGTAAATACTGTAAAGGTAATAAATATTTTTAAGCAAAAGCTTTAAAAAGAATAAAAGTTGTGAAATTTTGGTTTACAAATTTTGTTGATCTATGAATGTTACTAGAGTATATACTTTATTAGTGGAAATGGAGCAACCATCTTGGTAAGACCCAGAGTCAAACTTAAGACCTTTGAAACGAAAGCCAGTCTTGACCTCTTGATGACTTTTAAAGGGGTCATTATCCAGCAAAATTGGTTCAGCTGTTTTTGAAATTGCAGCCATTCCAAACTTTATAAAATATATTTTACATCTAAAGTAACCACTGGATTTGCGGTCCTAAGAACTTTCTAATGAAGTTATTTTGGTATTTAGCTTTTATAAATAAATGACTTTCCAACCTCGAAGTAAAAATTGGAGACAGATTTTTTAGTATTCAAATACTCAAACTGGGGAATTAAAATCAATAACTTTTATTTTCAAAATAAGTAAGCGATAGTGACAAAATGGGCCATAGCTGTTTAAAAATAATTGCTTCCAGCTGTATTGCTGACATGGTAGCAGGAAAAGATAACAATTTTTTCTTAACACTTTTTAAATATGTATTTATAATCAAACAAAATCATGACTATTAGAACACAGTTTTTTAAGTATTTTCCAATAAATGAATAAAACATGAGTGTTTATTGAAAACTCTCACTTCAGATGTGTATAAATTCTAAATTCTAGTTGCTCGAAAAAAAATATAGATTTTGCCCTTGCATCGCAGTGAACTTTGTTTGTGATTACTGGAAATACAGAGATATAGTACTAATTGAACACTGAACAGACAGCTAGGTCCTTTATGGGCTGTCAGGCAATAAAGTTTAGTTTAACATGTAACAACATAATTTATTTATTGTTGCAGACCTCATTCACTGTACCAATGAGCCGAACGTATCGATTCCACAGTTGGCAAATCTACTCATTGAGAGATCACAAAATGCAAACTGGGTGGTTGTCTTCAAAGCACTCATCACTGTCCATCACATGATGTGTTATGGCAATGAGGTATGTTAATATCTTATTAAATATTCAGGTTGTTAATACTAAAAAACTCAGTGACATAGGTCATGGTCATCTTTGTTGTCATTACAAACCCTAAAAGCTTATCTTTCTACAGACTTTTGGTATATTTTTAAATAAGCATTGTTTTATAAATACAAAATTGCTTTACATTCCAGTGTAATGTCACAAAAAAGAACTGAATGGTTGCATTAATTAGGATAATTCCAGTTTTTTGATGTGTAAGTAGGTACACTGTTGAAAACAGTTTTTGAATTCGCCCCCCCCCCACTGTGGGTGCCACCACTTGAAAAAATGCGGTAAATTTTTGGACTTGACCGTATATTTCCAAAACACCTGAAGTATTTATCTCACAAAAAAACTTTCAAGCACTTTTTTTTAAAAGTAGATTAAAATTATCTACAATTTGAGACCAAAACAAAATTTTAAAACTAAACTTCCCGAGATAGACCATGTTAAATTTTCAGATTCTTTCTCTAATTTTGCAAGTAAATGGTGAATCTTACAGCAAATTTTGACATAATAATAGCTGTAACATAGGTATTACACTCTTCTCTCCCTCTCTCTCCAATCCCTTTCATCCCTTCCTCATCACCAATACACCAGGGCTCTATGGAGGCAGTAAGACCGCTCCAACTACCAAGCAGCTAGGGATGTTACAATATTGCATTTGATATGATATTTGGTATTGATACAATATAGACAAAAATATCGATACTCCATGGTATATGTAATTTTTTTCCTTTCACTTCCATTTCAAGGTGGCGACCTCTGTTTTAACGAATATGGATGTACGCAGCTTTGGCCACACATATTGTTTAGAAATTTGGTACAAAGACCTTGTATTAAGGCTAAATTCCCAAGTTAAGGTAGAACAGCATACACCAAAGGCTGCATGGCTAAGAGGGAGGTTAGCTTTTAGTATGCAAACTCTGGATACCGGGCGACCTCCAGTTTCAATTAGCCTTACCTATGCATGCGGGGCTCTGCATGGGTGGACTTCTCCTTCTCTAGCTGATCGTGGGACCATTTATGGATACTCAACAATCAAAATTAACTAATACACACCTTGGGGGACTTTTAGGAGTGTACCTGGGGAGTGGGAGTTTGGAAAAGGAGGATAGTGGGGTTGGACTCAATCCCATTGAATCCACCAGTGTTGTATTGGAGCCGACTGTGGGGCTGCCACGTAGTCCTACTGTGTCTGTTTCCGATGGTAGTTGTGTTTCTGGGAGATCTGCAAATGTGGACCTAGGAGACAACAGGGCTGTCAAACGTCCTTCAGGAGCGCAAAGGCGCCGACTGCAGAGAGAAAAGGCAGCAGCTATCTCTTCCTCCCAAAAAGGATGAGAGTTGTTCAAGTCAACCTCCATCACAGTAAGGCGGAAACTGCTGTCTTACGGAGGATGTTTGAGCAGGGAAGCCGACCTTGCCTTGGTTGTTAGGAATAATATTGAGATACTTGTGTTGTCTTCTTTATGTTCCAGGGATTGTACTGCAGTTAGTAAAGAGCTACGTGTGGGATCTAGGAGCAGAAGGGTTGTAATGACCTCTGCTTACTCCCATATGAGGAAATGGATAGCTTCCCGCCCATCAGCTTTAGAAGGGTGGTGGAGCACTGTGGTGATGGAGCAGTTGAGCTGCTTGTTGGAGCGGATGTCAATGCACATCACTCGGTGTGGGGGAGCAGTAACACCAACGTTAGAGGTGAGCAGTTGCTTTCCTTTATTGTAGCTCATAATCTTTATATTTTCATTAAAGGTAATACACCTACCTTTGTAACGAAGGCTAGAAGTGAGGTTTTAGATCTTACTCTGGGGATCAAGGGTGTGCACACTGCATTGAGTATGTGGCATGCCTATGTCGGATCATAGGCATATCGTCATGGATCTCGGGGTGATAAATAGATCAGTATATACTTACCGAAATTCTAGGAATACCAGATGGGGGGCCTATGAAGAAAAGCTTAGGGCTGACCTTAGGAATCTTAGGAGGCTGATAAGTAATTCACATGAATTAGAGTATTCAGCTGGAAGACTGGCGGAGATAGTTGCAGACTCCTTTCATGATAATTGTCCCTTTACGAAGAACGTTGCTGGGGTTAATGTTAAATGGTGGACCTTTTGAGCAAAAGGGGACAGGTTAGAAGGCTGTTCAATGCGACCAAGCGCTACAGTAAGTGGGAGGCCTATAGGCGGGCCCTGATCGAGTATAATAAGGCATTAAAAAGGGTGAGACGGGACTCATAGAAGAAGTTCTGTGGGAAGTTCAGTCATACTTCTCAGGGGGTACAACTTCACAAGGTTCTTGCCTTGGACCCTTTGAACCCTATGAACAACTGGGAAGGACACCTTGGAAGTCCTACTCAGGGAATACTTTCCTGACTCTGTGGTCAGGGATGTAGGAAGGGAGCGAGTGTCTGATGTTCCCTATAGGAAGCCTAGTAGTGGAGATTGGAAAATCGCAAACCAAGTTGTGGACTTGGATAAGGTGAGATGGGCCATTAAAACCTTTCACCCATTCAAGTCACCTGGTCCTGATGGTATTTTTCTGTCACTATTGCAGCATGGAGGAGAGCCTATTTCTGTTATTCTGTGCAGATTGTACCGGGCCAGCATAGCCACTAGATATGTACTTCGGGTGGAAAGCAGCCCGTGTAGTCTTTATTCCTACGCCGGGGCGAGCATCTTATGCTGACCCTAAGGCTTTTAGGCCAATCAGTCTGACTTCGTTCTTTCTGAAGACATTAGAGAAATTGGTAGATAGATATTTCAGAGGGGTCATGATTCCTCTACATGTCATTCAATATGCCTACCAATCAGGGAAAGTTTGTGAGAGTGCACTTCATAATTTGGTTCACAGATTGGAAGGGACTCTCCAAAGGGATTAGAGACCAAAGAATACGCCCTCGGTGTCTTTCTAGATATTGAGGGAGCTTTTGACAACGCTTTAATGCTTTGTGCCCTGTCAAGATGCGGGGTGGATAATACCGTGTGTGGCTGGGTGGGGGACATGTTGCATGGGAGGTCAGTTGTAGCTAAAGCTCTTGGAAGAGGTGGAGGTGAAAGTTGTCAGGGGCTGTCTGCAGGGGGGTGTTTTGTCCCCTCTTACGGAACCTGGTGGTGGACTCATTCCTGAATCTTCTCTTGTCAGAGGGATGATCCCAAGGATGTGCCGACAATTTAGTGGTGCTAATCCGGGGGAGGCATGTTAACACAGTGGTAGATCTCATGAAGAGAGCCTTATCACTGGTGGAAACCTGGTATAGTCAGGAAATCGTAGGGGTTAACCCCAGGAAAACTACTCTGGTTCCTTTTACTAGAAAGAGGATTACCCCGCATTTAGGAGGACTCAAGCTCTTTGGGGAGACAATTCCAGTTGCAAACGAGGTGAAGTATCTAGGCTTGGTGTTGGACATTAAGTTAACCTGGAATGCTCATCTGGGGCGCATCATGGGGAAAGCCAATAAGTCTTTAATGGCAGTTAGAAGAATGGTTGGCAAAACATGGGGACTGAGACCAGAAATGATGAAGTTTATCTATATTGGGATCATTAGACCTATGGTGTGCTATGGTGCTGTGGTGTGGTGGACTAAGGTCAAGCAGAGGGGGCCAGAAAGTCTCTGACTAAATTGCAGAGGTTGGCCTGACTGTGTATCACTGGCTGTATAGACACTGCGCCAATGACATCCATGGAGATCATTCTTGGATTTCCCCCTATTGACCTTTTTGTCATGGGGGTGGCACGTAAAGCAGCTTACAGACTGCAGGGTAGTGGTGTCTGGTGGCCCTCTATTTATGGGCATGCTAGAATCACAGACAAGATCTTTGACCCAATCTTGATGATGGGGACTGATCAGATGGTTAAACGGCACACAATATCTAGACTCTTTGATGTCAACTTGGCCTTTGAGGGGGGAGATCGTGTGTTGGAAAAACCTGGAGACATAGTATGGTATACAGATGGCTCCAAGACAAAGTCAGGCACTGGTACTGGGGTGTACAGTCTGAGACCGGGTTTAAAGAAAGTAATTACCCTGAGATAGCATACAACAGTATTTCATGCTGAAATGATGGCCATTAATGAGTGTGTTCGGGAGAACTTGAAACGGGGCTTCAAGAGGCACGTATTCATATTCATACCAATAGTCAGGTAGCAATAAAAGGACTTGCGGGTCCTATAATACAGTCCAAGCTGGTCTAGGAGTGTTGGAAGAACCTTGACATTCTGTCCCGGGATAACCAGGAACTTCAATGGGTTCCGGGGCATAGGGGAGTTGAGGGTAATGAGGAGGCAGACTGACTGTAACTGGGACTGCACCTGAGAGGACTTGGAACTGCATCTGAGTTTATCGGACCTGAGCCGGCTTTAAGGATATTTCTATCATTGGCTAGGTCCACTATTAATGGGTGGATTACATGTCAACACCAGGTAAGATGGGACAACCTTCATGGGCATTCCCATAGTAAACGTCTCTTAAGCAAAGTTCCTTCTGTAGGAATTAAAGGGGCAGCAGATGTCCTGGGCAGAGCACAACTCAGGAGGATCATGGGGCTCATAACAGTGCACTGTGGTCTGAGGGTGCACATTAACAGGATAGGTGTATACCATGGAGAAACTGTGTGTAGATTGTGTAGGAAGGAGGAGGAAACTGCAGGTCACATAATTTATGATTGTGAGGCTCTTGCTAGTAGGAGGCTAGGGGGTTTTGGTTTCCAAGACCCTAGGGGTCTTCAGCAGAGTGAGCTAGTCAGTGGATTTTTTTTAGTCAGTGGAGAGAAATTTTAAAACTTGGATTTTTCCACAGTGTACCAACCAATACAATATATCAAAAAATTTTAACTACCCTAATTAATGTAACCACTAATAATAATTTCACTGGACTATTAATGAAACATTACTTTTCACAACTCTCATCACACATAGTCTTGAAGCAGTGACTTTTCTGCATTTCTTGGCTAAACAAAATGATCTCTTCCTTGCCTGCTGTTCTGCCATCTCTTCTTTTACTTGAAGAATATAAATACCAAGAGTAGCAGTGGTTATCACAAATTGTCAGTGTTGGCAAAAATAACAAAAATTAACTTTTATTTCTTAGACAGGATACACAAAACAACTTTCTGTTATATGTGACTTAAATCTAATATGTTCATAGTCTGTTCTCTAAGATTCTGAAGATGCTGAGATAAAAAATGGATTCACCCTATTACATGAGTTTAAAATAATATTTGTGCAGCTTCAAACAGTTCAAGCAAATTTATCAATTCTGCACAAATTCACTATAGACATCCATTGTTATTATTTATTGTAATGACCATTTTCCATGACTTTATATTTCTAATTGGGCTGTTACTGCATATAGTAAAATGAGATGTGGGACTATGAAATTTTCACGGATTCTGAACTCGTAGGGTTGCTAAAGATCCTTAGACAATAAAGTTCTGACTCCTCAGAATCATTCAAACCACCTTTTTTTTTAAAGTGAATACTGTTGCTATTTATGTTGATCAAAATTTGATTTACTTTTTTATCACTATAGCCCAATGCCCTACTGTTTTCATTATATTTAATACTGATAATTATAGAAATTCACTTTCACTGTGTCTGCATGCCCACAGTTTGCTGCACTTTAAGATTAAAATATTGGAAATCATCCTTTAATTAAATATGATTAAAGGATTTGTTACAAAATTGATTGAACTCATTTTCTGAATAAACAAAACAAGCGTCCACCCCCTCTCCAACTCAGCATCTCTTACTTAGGGAGTTAATTATTTATAAACCCAGCAAAATTATATTGTATTACTGTGTAACCACATAAATATCTGTACATGGACTGTTACTTAAAAATAAACTATAAAACAAAAGTACAGGATGGGGCAGGGAAGTATCCCTACTTTTGAGATGGCGTTGTGTGTAGTGAGGATGTGTTGGAGGAGTGGGGGTAAGCTCGAATGACGCTGTGGCCATGGAATTTTCTGTTAGTACCGCCGTCAGTTGTAGACATGGCTTGGTCGAATGAGCAACACGCTTTTGCAGTCGAAACGTATTTCTCTCAAAATAAGTCTATTGTTGCGGTGCAGCGTGCGCTGCGAACTCGTTATCGGATTCCTACCCGCAATGCTGTTCCTGACTGCAAATCCATTTTGTTGTGGGTGGAGAACTTCCGTGCATGTGGTAGTGTAGTGCGAAAGAGAGTTGGGGCTCAGAGGACCGTCCGAAATCCAGAAAATATTGACCGTGTCAGAAGATCGATCTTGCAGTCTCCTAAGCGTTCTGCTCGCAAGCATGCATCCAGCCTGGCGTTGTCTAATCGTACTGTGCGTCGTATTCTCCACGAGGAACTACACTTCCATCCATACAAGATGGTAATCGTTCAAGAACTCACACAACGGGACTGGCAACAACGAATACAGGCATGTGAAACTTTCATTGCTAACTTGCCAAATGATGCACGTGTTTTGTTCAGTGACGAGGCGCACTTCCACATTTCTGGAGTTGTAAATAAGCAGAATATGCGTTATTGGAGTGGTGCAAACTCTAGGGTAGTTCACGAGAGGCCTCTACACAGTGACAAAGTGACGGTTTGGTGTGCAATCAGCAGTGAAGGCATAATTGGGCATTATTTCTTCGAGGAGGACAATCGTTGTGTTACCATCAATTCTGAGCGGTATGTAAACATGCTCCAACAATTTCTTGAACCACAATTGCAACAAAATAATTTGGGACTAGTGTGGTTTCAGCAGGATGGTGCCACAGCCCATACTGCTAGAAATTCGATGGCTGTTTTGAGGGAAATGTTCCCCGGCGATTGATCTCCGGTATGGTGACATTCCATGGCCCGCGCGCTCGCCGGATTTAACTCCGTATGATTACTTTTTATGGGGCTACCTCAAGAGTGAAGTGTTTAAACATCGACCCAGGACCCTAGAAGCCTTGAAGCATGCAATTCGCCTTGAAGTTGGCCGCGTTCCACAAGAAATGCTTCGCAGAGTTATGCGGAACTTTAGAACCAGGCTACAGCAGTGCATTGACAATGAGGGACATCACTTGCGTGATGTGTTATTTAAAACAAAGTAAAATTATTATTACAATTAACTTCCATCTGTACCCTTTTGATGCCACAATAAAGTTTTGTTCAAACATTTTTGGTTATTTTTTAATTTACCTTTAAAATTAGGGATACTTCCCTGCCCCACCCTGTAAATTAAAAATACATATATTCCAACATATATTCATTCATAAATGTGTGTGTGTGTGTGTGTGAGATGCCAAAAAAAGTGGGAAAATCTTTTATTGATGACCTGGGGTAGGGTACCGTCACTACCCCAGAGTGTGAGACTCAAGTTAAGATATATTGCTACCCACTGAAAAAAATACCAAAAGCATTCCTCTTCTGTATACCTTCCTCATGGAACTGCCGCCAGGCATTATTTCGTGGAGAGGTGGACTGGTTGTCTGCCTACTCGTCCACTGCATTGGCTCTCCTTTCTCGGTCCTCAGCCATCAACCTGTTCAGGACCATTTTAGCGAATCCCGCAATGGCACTCCAGTTAGCCTCTGAAGCCATCATTGTCACAACCAGACTTTCCAGTGTAATGCTGCCTCGCAGATAAGTTTGCAGCTTCATCCTGTCTTCATTGAATCTTCGACACCGGAAAAACACAAGCTCCACATCCTTCTCCACTACTGGAAAACAGAGGGGATAAGCTGAGTCTGTTTCCAGCCTGAAAAGGAACAAGTAAGCTCAGAAGCATCCATGCCCATTGAGAATCTGTGTGAGATAGAAGTCTGTGTGCGCATACATAAACACATGTGTTAAAAAAAAAGAAAAACACATTTTATACAAAATTATAAAGGGTCTCGGTGCTATATATTTTCTTTATCCAAGATCTTAATCTTGATTTCAAGGTTTTTTTATTAAGTGATAACATTTTTATTTTTTGCAACAATAAGTTATACAATTTGATCGCACAAACATAACTATTTTTGTCACTAATTATTTTGAAATTTTTTGGTAATTTAATACTTTTGTTCCTAGTTCTACTACTCAAATTAGAATATGTAGCCTTTTTGGTGACTCGTAATGACATATCAAAGATTCTAATCTGAAGAGATTTACAAAACTCAAAGGATATTTCTCAATTATTATTTGATTCCCATTTATTGTTTATTTAAGTATTCTGTTTTACAAAGCTTGTAATCGATTAATACAATTATTGTAAGTACCTCCCCATGCTATTATTCCATAATTAACAAGACTTGAAAGAAAGCAAGATAAATCATCATTAATACGTAATAACTCATTATTTGACGTAATTTATAAGAAACAAAACAAGATATTTAGTTTTTTAGTTTTTATTTCAACTAATTTAGGAACACTATCAGAATAGTTCCCAAACGTAACATAAACAGTCTTATTGATATTAAGTGACAATTTGAGGACTAACTAATCAGTTGTTACATCAAAAAAATTATTTACCTTACTGACTGCTTTTTCCCAAGTATTATCAGACGATATTATTACAGTATCATCTGCACATGCCATAACTGACCCATCTGGGATAACATTAAATAAATCGTTTATATGCAAAATGTCCAACAAGGGTCCAAGAATGGCAGCCTGAGGTACACCCATAAAAATACATATGTTATCACTAAAATAATCTTGATTTTAACCCTTTGCATTGTGTCAACCAGTTAGTTTCTTATAAGTCCAATTGTTTTGTCTCAGTACAATTTGTTTAATAATATTTCATGATCTACGATGTCAAACGCCTTAGCTAAATCCAAAAATGTAACTAGTGAAGGCTTATTTTTATCTAAATTATTATAAATAATGTTAGCTAAGTAATCGAGTGCATCTCTAGTTCCTATATTTTTTATGAAACAATATTACTTTGCAGATAAAATTTTACATTCTTTAACAGAATTAAAAATTCTCATATGAATTTTTTTTTCAAAAATCTTAGCTACATTAGAAATTAATGAATAGACCTGTAATTAGTCATCACAGTTTACCACCACCTTTATGCACAGGAATTATGTCAGTAATTTTAAGCTTATCAGGCGGCTAGCTAAAATGTATTAGATTTTCCAATACATTAAAAATATAAACTGAAAGGTTCAATTATAAGTTCAGATATAATTTTAAAAATCTTAGTACTAATACTATCAACACCACTCTTTTCTTTTTATTTTTAAATTTGAAAATAATATTTCCAGCTGCACTTGTTTATTTAATAATTAGTGACCTTGGATTCATCCGAGGCTTTTTAATATTTTGGTTAACAGGCAGAGGTATCTTCATTTTTAATTCAGCACAAATGGAGCAATAAAATTATTCATATCATTAGCTATCTTTATCTTTTATATATTCATGGTATATACTTTTTTTTACATCAGTAATCTAGTTAGTTATCCAGACTTTCCTAAATAGTCTTTTAATTTTTAAATATAATGAAATGAGGAATCTTTTTTTTAATAAATTTTCTTTTACATGCAAGTTACACCTTTAACAAAGAGACATTTTATTCGTACATGCTTACATATTTTTAACTAAGTGTGTGTGTGTGTGTGTGTGTGTGTGTGTGTGTGTGTGTGTGTGTGTGTGTGTGTGTGTGTGTGTGTGTGTGTGTGTGTGTGTGTGTGTGTGTGTGTGTGTGTGTGTGTGTGTGTGTGTGTGTGTGTGTGTGTGTGTGTGTGTGTGTGTGTGTGTGTGTGTGTGTGTGTGTGTGTGTGTGTGTGTGTGTGTGTGTGTGTGTGTGTGTGTGTGTGTGTGTGTGTGTGTACACCTTATTCTTCTCTGTATTACTTTATGTGTTTCACTAAGCTTATAAACACTGTGTGTACAAACTTGCCTCACCTCAGAGTCATATGTTCGAGACTGGAGTTATTGCTGTCCCCTTGTTAACCTCATTTCTACAATAAAAAAAAATGCCTCCAATATTAAAAAGGCTTAGCCTGAACGAAAATTTTGTTTTGCAACAAAAAAAATGTAATGA
This sequence comes from Callitettix versicolor, assembly GCA_022606455.1. Classification (NCBI taxonomy): domain Eukaryota; kingdom Metazoa; phylum Arthropoda; class Insecta; order Hemiptera; family Cercopidae; genus Callitettix; species Callitettix versicolor. The sequence goes on along the minus strand of CM040189.1, from coordinate 34,561,010 downwards.
CTGTCTTTTCTGTCCACATTTTTACAAAGAACATCTCTTTCTTTTATAATGTAATGTTAGTTACTGAGCTTAGTTAGTCAGAAGTGGTAAATTTTTATATATCTCTGGTTCAAAGTACACTTCTGTCATCCAATTTTATTTTAATTAAGGTTTAGGTTAGTAATTGTAGATAAATTGATTAAAAAAATATATTTTTTTTAGGATTTAAAAATTGTAGTAGTATTAAAATACAATCATTGCTTTTCAGTAGGCCTAATGTAATTATATTTCTTATTTTAAATAAATATAATAAACTTTAAAAATTTAGCTTGTAATACAACATTTATTGCAAATTTTAATTTCCATATGTATGTATAGAGCTAATTCTAGGTAGAAAATTGTTATTTAAAATTGATAAATGTCAGGTATATGGAGAACGTAATTTTCCTGAGAAATTTAAATATTGAGTAATTGTCAGATCAGATTGTATGCAAATTTTTTATGGTCATATTGACGGAATTTACTTGGTTGGATATCATAATGTGTGCTATTTTATTCTTTCGAGAAAGAAATCTCATAATTGTGACAAATTATTAACAATAATACAGTGGTAATGTATGAATTGGGAAGTATTAAAAATACAGTAGAAATGAACTACACAGCATATGCTAACTGGTAAAGGATCAGTAAACCACATTCATACACATGTGGGAAATTTCTAAATGGCAGTACTTCAAATTAATCCTCTTTTAACTGAACACACCAACCCAACCTCCTCAAAAATTTCTTTTTTGAATAATACTTTCAATCTTTGTGAAAAAACACATTATTGGCTTGTACAACCAAATAATGATTTTTAAAAAACCTCTGCAAAAAAAGGTAAGATAATAGGTTTTTGCATGTAGTGAAAGGAAATGTTCTGTTCATAAAATGCTTAAAAATTCAACCTATTTTTTTCCAAATAAAATTTTTCAAACACTTATTTTATAGTAATTACCTCTTAAAACCATCCAAAACATTTCAAAAAATTTGTAATAGACATGTAAAAAACAAATGACATATCAATCAGTTTTTGCATAAAATTTAATTTACTAACATTAGATGAACTAAATAAATATAAACATTGCCTCTTAAAGTGTTACAAACAATTACCATCAGATTAGTTTGTGTGGAGGGGTGCAAGGTATACCCTTTAAAACTGAATGTGAAAAAGTTTGTGCTTTTATTAAAATGAAATTTGGTATGTTGCAGCGGTTTACACAGTACTTAGCATCAAGTAACAGCACATTCCAACTGAGCAACTTTCTTGACAAAGGTGGAGTGCAAGGTGAGTGTAAAGGTTGCAAGCGTATCGGAGCGCTGTTTTGGAGGGGAGGCCAGGCATTTAATTAAGAATATACGTACTATGAGGTCTACTGACTTTTGAACTAGTAGTCAGTGAATTGGGAATATAAAAAGTTTCCTATATTCATTGTTTGATTAAACATTGAAAAAGAATTTTCTAGAATATTCTTTCCTTTTTTTTAGTAAAGTTTTGAAAAGTCTCATCGTCATTTGTAACCAAAAATCATCTGTTTAGAGAAGATTTTATAACAATCACCTGAAAATTTTTTATTCTAGTCTTGGCGTTGTTTCCCTACAAACAACCAATGAGGAAATTCTCAGCTGATAAATTGTAATAAAAAACAAAAATTTTTTATGGGTACTTTTATGTATAAGGGTAGTTTTATATATTATTATTATTATTTGCGTATAGACCCTGTTGGATTACGCAAAGCACTCCGACTCATGTCTTGTTCCTTCTAATCCTCCACACCTCCCTCATCCTGTCCCCATGGATCCTCCTCCGCTTCTCCGTCCATTTTACCTCTGCTCTCTTTGGGATTTCATTCTGTGGGATCTTCAAACCGAGCATCTTTCTCCTGTATGCGTTCCTGTTTTCAATGTCTGTTGAGTTTTATATATATATATATATATATATGAATTATAACCATGAATTATTCAACTTTAAAATATTAAACATTTTTAAGATAAAATTTGATCTTAATATCAGACAACAGATATGAAACGTGGCAGGCAAATCACATACCAGTGAAATTAGCTGTAAAAGAATAAAATTTGTAAAATGTGTATCAGTATTTTTACTGTTTCTACTTTAATTTCTATAATTTAGTTTAATGGAAAATCTTTGATTTGTTCTTATTTAAAAGAATCCAAATTTTAAAAAAATATTTTATGGACTTATGTAAAATAGAGGTTAAGTATAAAGGTCCTCATTTAAAAAATTTAAAATTGTGGACTAGACAGTTTTTGTCACCTCACTTACATAAAATTTAATTATAATGAAGCTTTATATAACATACATAATAGTGGAAAGAACAAAAATATAAATTTGAGAAACATAGACTGTGTTTAATGGCTAAGCATCATCATATGTCTGTTTGATGATTTTACTAAAATCTTGTGCTTAACTTAATAATTCTTAAAAAAGTTTTTTCAAGCCCTTCTTTTGCTTAAAAAAACTGTTCTTTTCAAATTGAGTTCTAATGATTTTTTATCATTTATTCAAATGTAATCCATAAGTACCCAAACCAGAAACAAAAATTAGGGTCGCTAAAAAAAAAAAAAAAAAAAAAAAAAAAAAAAAAAATTAGTTTAGTAGCTATAAAAAATATTTTAAATTGAGTCTAGTTTATAAAAATTGCTTCAGATCTGTACTTTTTTTCAAATTTTAGTTAGGTATGGGGATTTATAACCCAAGTCAGTATAAAAAATTTGAAATAAACAAAATCATTGGTTTAGAGTAAATTGGAAAACAATATTAAATAAACTCTGATGGTTGCTTTTTTTTATTCTTGAACCATAATTAAGTTTTTTTTTAAATTTAGTACACTGATTTGATTTATAATTATTCGTGTTGATCTATGATAAAAATTTGAGAAACTAATTTTGTGAAATTAGTCTGTTTTTTACCCTTTTTTATTGATAGCTTTTTAACTGGGTTTTGGGGGAAATAATTCAATGTGAGAAAGTTTGTGTAATGTTTTAGCACCATTTATTTGAACAAAATTTGGTGTAACTGATTATATTTTTAGTTCTTTCCATGAGTTTGGTTATGTTGTTTTATAAAAATATTTAATTGATTACATGAATTTAGGTTGGTAATTAATAATTAATATTTTTTGTTTGGATGGCCACAGGAGCTAGAGTGGGTAAGTCATTAAGGAAGCATGATTATTTTTGTGTGAAACTTTATAAAAATGCTGTGTTCTTGAAATGTAATGATTTTTGTAATTAAATTTGTGTTATACAATAAGAAAAATGATATTTTCTCAGTGATGTTATTATTTTGTGTGCAAAAGTAGATGTAATTTTTTTTATTTTTTACTCATCATCCACCTGTACTGCAATACGGAAATACAACATATAAAAACAAAAAATATTTTTTCTAATAAGTGTGATCATTTTTCTAAGTAAAATTTTACTACCAGTCTTTTCTGATGAACCTTACCAATAAGTTTTTTTATATTGTTATTTGTGTTCAGTATTACCTAGATAAAATACAATCTTTCATATGGGTAATATATAAAGTTATCGAATTGACTTGTAATTTTGTTCTATATTAAAATTTTCCATTTTTTAGTAGCCTACAAACAAAAAATTACAACAGAATGTAAATATTGTGTTTGTGTGAAATGAAGAATTCGTATTAATTTAAATTTAAAATTTAAATGGTTTTATTGGCTGTTCAAATGGCTCTAACTGAGGCCTAGCATTCTAAAGTATTAATAAATAATAATAATAATAGAATCTTTATTTTTTGCATGAAAACTTACATATATATATATATATTTAGAACACGTTTTTAGACATTTTTCATGGTCCTTAGACCGTCCGAAAAGTTGATCATACTGCTTATACATTTTTCATCTTCATAAAATTGTTTTACGATCAAATTTTATAGGTATCTATTTTTTCTTTTTGTAATTTTTTCAATAATTAAATTCCTTATTTAAATCATATTTGTAGTGCCACACTTTTACAGTATCCGCTTATTCATATCCATTTGTTGCCGTTTAGCATGTCCTTAAGTTGAGCCGCCTCGGTGGCCTAGTGGATAGCTTGCTAGGCTTTCACCCCGAGGACCCGGATTCGATTCCCGGTGAGGGCTTGGCATTTTCATACGCTATAAATCATCCCATCGTCTGCATTAGCCCAAGTGTGCACAATAGTCGGACATTAAATACAAAAAAAAAAAATGTCTAAGTTGACCCCTGCCCAAAGTAGCATCACCGAACCATTGCTTCCTTATAGTGGCCAGCACTGAACACTTCGCTATGAAGTTAACAACATCTTCATCCTCTTTTAGATTGCAGAGAGAACAGAGCCTGTCTGAGGATATGAATGAATGAATATTTATTTAATTTAATGAGCTCTGTTCTTGCCTTAAATAATTATATTAACTTAGAGTTTTGTATGATTTGACTGCAAGTAATTAACATCTAAGTTTAACTCCTTATACAAGGTTCAGCTTTGACTTCTATTTCGTGAGAGTTCATATTTTCTTATTCTAAAGCATTATTTCCATATAAAAACTGTAATTGTAAATAAATAAATTATAATTAATTTATTCCATAAATAAAAAAATAATAATTAATGAATTCAGCAAATTTAGGAAAATGCATTAAAGAATATTCCTATCTACATTGTGCTGTAGATCAAGCATAGACCTTATATGCAAAGTTTCAGGAAAATATAGCACAAGGAAGTATCTGAAATATGGCTTTTAATTAAAGTTTGACCTAAAACAAACAGTCATTGATAAATGGAGAAGGGCCTTGGGAACATTATTTGTGTTCAGGCCACAATGTTTCATTTATCGTTGTTCTTTACTAATGCAGGCAATGTGAAGATCCCTTACAACATCAGGCTTCTTAGCATCCCAAAATTTAGAGTATCTCTTCAAAAACATTTAGTATGTTCACAGCTGGTGTCAATTGACACAGCATACTTTTTTGCTGATAACGTAACTGTTCTTTCAGGTACAGACATTTTTTTTTAATTTCAAATTTAGTAAAAAAATATAATTTAGTGTTGAATTGACCTCATTTTAAAATGAGTGAATGATTTGGATTATTGTTTTCCTCAGATTGCTTTCATAAAACTAAGTTGCATGCAAGATACTAACTTTATATAATTCACTGTTAAAAACAAAACGTGTTGACTTGATAGGAAACAGAATTTTTAAGGAATATGTAATATGAATTTTTTTGGTTTTGATATGAGAAAAAGTCTTAGAGATAGTCAGATTTTTTAAAATTTATTGTTATTATTGTTTTATTTCAATCATACCCATTTACAGTTTATATATAGAATAATTGTGTCATAGTTTTTAGTTAAAATGTATTTAAAGATTAACACGCAAGTTATTTTGAAAATTGTGTTTTTACTGTTGAAATATGACTTAAAAAATAATACACATATTTAAGTATTTTAGTAATTTTCCAGTATTCTAATTTTTTGTTTTCCCCTATTTTGATTTTCACTTTACAGCAGCATATATCAAGAAGGAATACTGGAACATACTTTATTACCTTTTTATTTTGAAATTTCTGAATACCACTAAACAAGGTCTGTTATTAATTTGATCATAAAAGGTTTTTGTTCTCTCAAGAAACAGGTATTTTTACACAATATTAATTCTTTTACCCTAATCAGTTGTACCATTCTCGTTTAGCATTTAAGCGAGTTTCCATGTGGAAATGAGTTATTAGAGCAGCCGTCATGGAAAGACCCAGACTTGGACATGTGCACCAGATTTGGACGTGTGTGTGTGTGTGTGTGTGTGTGCATGTGCATGCATGTATGCGCACATGCATGTGTGAACATTAGATATTGTGTCTAGTATTTACAATTTTGATTCATTGCATTTTCAAACTTTGCTTGAAAATCAATTTTGGTAATAACTTTTGACTGGTTTTTACCTCTAAATTCATTCAACCTTTTCAAAATGACAGCAATTCTAAATCTTAAAAAATGCATAACTTTTTTTTTATTTTACAGATTTTTTCAAATTTGTTTTTATCATCGTAATCAGCATTAAAATTTTCAGAAGTTTTTGAATTCACGTGTGTGACTGGTCTGAGTACATTTTTATAATTTCAGCATAATTTAAAATGCTAATTTTGGGCAGATTTTATTATTGATTGTTATAGTGAAATCCGATTTAAAAATTTGAAATAAAATTATTTTTATGTGGTGTAATATTGTTACTGTTTTTGAAATTCATTTCCATTACATCAGTGAGACAGCTGCATGTGTTGTTAATAATTGTTCTATTGTGCGAAATATAAAGCAAATCATGCGAACAGATGTGCTGCTTAAACTGTGTTAGAATCATATACTTATATTTTTTGTTGGATACCTGTTACATACGTTGTACATATTCTTGTAATTAACTTTTACAAAACATTTTAAAGCATGTTTGGACATATAAAAATGTTGAGGAATAAAAAATGAACAAATTTTCATGAATGATCTAGTGGAATTAAAACTTTTTTTTGAGTAACATTATAACAATAAGTTTTTGATATTCTTTTGTTTGCATTAACAATTAGCTGCCCTCTGTACTCAGAAATAACACTGATAAAACAACTCGAGAGGCTGAACAAGAAATCCAGCCTAAAAATATGCTTAGAGATACATAGATATGTTTAGTAGAGATATTAATTTATACATTATCTTTCATATATTATTATGCTAAGCATTGCAGTCAGTTTAGTACCAAAAATAAGGACTTGTGTTAATAAAACTACATATAGGGGTATCTATAGGTTCATCAGAACTCTAGAGACCTCTTACGCCTCACTTCTTTTCCACTTTAAGGCTTTCCAAAAAAGGTATAACCAACTTAAAACTGATAAAAGGTTGTACAGAGCAGTATAAATTGTTTGTGTGAGTGCAGCACAATGAAGGCATATATGAAAAAGAGTTAATTATGAACAAAATCAACTGATTACTAAAAATAAATAAATATTAAAACTAATATTTAAATCATTATTATATACCCAAGTCAATTAATTGTTGAGCAAATATGATTTGAAAGTAAAATTGGTAAGGCAACCTAGACCTTTTATATATAAATGTTATTAAATAAAAAACTGCTTTTAGTAAACAGTAAATACTGTAGCCTAATTTAGATACATAATGTAAAATCTAGTTACAGTTGGTTTCATTTGTAAATATTTCAATAAGTACAAAGTTATAATTCAATCATTAAAAGTATAGATTATACTTTTAAATACGAAAGTAGAACAAAGTAAAGCCTACTGCATTAAATAATCTAAATATAATGAATGATATTGCTTTATTAACTGGTTATACAAGTATTAAATATAACTATAATGTCTATTTTAACAGAAGTTCATATTGACAAGAAATAGTAGACCTACATGGTTTTGCAATGATTTTACTAAGGAAGATACATGTACAGTAATTTCATTCCAACCAATGGTATTACTTGTTATTTTATTTACAAAATTAAGTTTTTTTTTTTCAATTACAGATAGCAATTTCATAAAAAAACATCCTAACCTCTTTTTCTTTTTTGTTCAAGTACCAACAAGGTAGTTATGATTGTCACATATTCCATAGGTCATATATATATCAACTATATATTATAGTTTATAAAAAGATGCTGTAGCACTGTTCAAATTCTTATTATACATTTTATATTATTTGTTTCTTTTTCCCATTAACTGCAAAAAGTTGCACAGACCCATTCATTTGTAGCTTTACTTTATTTACTTTTATTTGTCTCTGTACTCTCTGTTGTCACTAAGAAGGCTTTATAGCCTCATTGCCTCATTATCTGATTCCTATTTAAATATGTTTGCTTTGTTTTCCATGTGCAACTATATGTATGAAATAACTAAAAGAACAAAACATTACCCATTGAAGTTAGCATGTATTAGCCAACGCTGGTGATTAGAGTACAAATAACACTGACATATGCAACTGTAATGTACTATCTCTGCTGTATTGCAGGCGTTTTTTTTTTTTTTTTTTTTTTTTTTTTTTTTTTTTTTTTTTTTTTATGTGTGGTGTATGTATTTTTATAAAATGTTAAAAATTTTACAAGTGGAGATAGGTTAGTTAAAAAAAATCAAACTTTTTGTAGAGACAGATAGTTCTACAAGACTAATCTGACTGAAAACAAACTTACTGCATATATTTGTTATAAACTTAATTTAATTGAAAATGTTAAAAATGTAAAATTACATTTACTCATGATACTTGGATACTGACAAATGTGCAAATTAAGATAAAATTCTTAATCTCAAGGTAAATAGAGATAACACTGTTAAAAAATTTAAATAAAAAGTTAATTTCGAATTAAAAAGTTAATATCATTATGTCTTAATAGAAACTTCTATGAAAAGTTAAATTCAAATTTTTTTTAACACTTGTCTAGATCTGTTTCCTTTGGACCATTGCCAGTGACCATGATTGCTTTTGTACCAGTTTGAATTGTCTATCATAATTATTGTAGACAGAATAGTTCTTTCATTACAATTTTTCATTTTTGTTAAAAGGTTATGACATGTCACCATTTATCAGAAGGTATGCCAAATACCTGAACGAGAAGGCCATGTCCTACAGAACTGTAGCTTTCGACTTTTGTAAAGTAAAACGAGGGTAAGTCAAAAAAATACACTTAGTTAACTTAAAAAAAAAAAAAAAAATATGTTGATTGACTATGTATCATTATTTAACAGCTTTATGTAAATTTATAAAATTATATTTTCTCTACAGCTCATGATTTTGATTTTTAGGAAAGAAGATGGTGTTCTGCGAACAATGAATGCTGAAAAACTGTTAAAAACTCTTCCTGCATTACAAGCACAACTAGACGCTTTATTAGAGTTTGATTGTACGGCTCAGGACCTTACCAACGGTGTCATCAATATGGCCTTCATGTTGCTTTTCCGTGATCTCATACGTCTCTTTGCTGGATATAATGACAGCATTATTAATTTATTAGGCAAGTCATAAGTAACATTTGTTGTGTAGTCTGGATCTGCAACCTGAGACATATTGTTGGTTTTATATGTAGTCAGATTTATTTTTCAGTTATTTTTATTATTGAATGAAAAGTACAGTTTCAGTTTGTATCTCTGCTAACAGAGTGTAGAGCCTTGTCAGAATTTAAAATCTTATAAAAACACAAAGATTTAAAAATTATCATTGGATCTACATAAATGAAGCAAAATATATCTCTCCTCATTTTTGTTTATTATATTTAGTAATTTGAACCAGTTACCACAAATATTTTTTATTAGTTTCCATTTCTAACTAATATTTAAGTAAAAATAAAATGTATGCAATGTTTATAGTAGGACATTTTTTTTTAATTAAGTACTGTGTGTTTGAATGTTATTTTTAAAATCCATATTTTTTTCTATATAGTTGTATTTTTATTCAGTTTTTTATTGTACAATTTGTAAATCTTCCTCATAAACCATCCATGAGAATAGCCAATGCTTCTCCCATCCCACCACCAAAGTGTTGTTTTTTATGTTAAAAAGGTGATAATTCATCTGAGTATGGTTTATCTAAAATAGATTCCCACCCTCTTTTGACAAACATTACTACTTACAATAATGTTACTGAACCGGCCTCACTGCTATATAATAATAATGTTCGTGCTACAAGCAAAGAAAATCATTTCTTTTGAATCTGAGATCATCATTCTGCCACATTTTTTGACATAAAACCAATCTTTGCCTGTCCGAGCAATTTGAAAAAAGTATTTTACAGACTATAAATAGTCCTACCTAAAAAGTAACTTAGGAAAATATTTTTTTCTTAATATTTGTGTTTTAAGATTACATTTGTTTATCTGCACTTTATGGTAGCGTTAACAATATTTTGTTTCACAGAAAAATATTTTGACATGAATAAGAAACAGTGTCGAGAAGCATTAGACTTGTACAAGAAATTCCTTATTCGAATGGACAGAGTTGGTGAGTTTCTCAAAGTAGCAGAGAACGTAGGCATCGATAAAGGCGAGATTCCAGACCTTACCAAGGTTTGTATATTGTATGTAGTGCATTTATTAACCCTAAGCACAACATGAAAGGTTTTGTGACAGTTTATCCAAATAATACTGTGACAATGTCTGGTTATTGTGATTTCGTTTTATGGATGCTTATCTAAAGATTTTGGGTAAAATAAATTAATAATTATGGTTTCAATATCCTTTTAGTTATAAACATTTAAAAACAATATACTTCTACCTTCATGGTGCTACAGTCTTCTGAGAATCAAGTATTTCAAACCTGACTGTTCTTATCATCTTGTGTATCCATTCAACATGACTTAACTTCAGTTAAAATGTAGCTGATCTGCGAATAAAATATATTGCTGTATGGTGAACACACCATTACTAAAAGTTTTTAATGGTTGTGTTTCATTACAGACAGTGACCATCCTTCAGACAGGCAAGTTTATCTTTACTGTTTGTTGGGATGGAGGACACCTTATTAAGGAAAGGTGTGTTGGACAAATATTTTCTTTCACATAATGACAATCAAATTGCTGCCATCTGCAAAGTCTGAAATGGAAATAAGCCAATACAGCAGACTCGTGATCGGATGACGTGGGCAGTCCCGGGTATTATTTTACACTCAAACATGAACTGTATGTAAAGAAAGGAATAGAACTACAAACAATTGTTAATGATGTGCTATAAAGTTTAGCACATTCAATAATTTTGAAACAAAAATGTTTTAGAACTTTTTGCTGTATAAGCTTTATAAGCTTTTCCAAAGTAATGTCACACATACCTAAGCCTTTTGTCAGAAACAAAAACATCAGTCTCACATCCAGGTGTAATGTTAATACTTCATAACTGAACAAATTAATGTTCCTTGTGCAGGCCCCAAGCAGTTTGTTAGATGCATTGGAACAACATTTAGCTGCTCTTGAAGGGAAGAAAGGCTCAGCAGCAAACACACCCACACAGTCTGCAAGGTAGGTCTTGACTGTGTTCAGTTATCTTTATTGATTGTAGATAAAAATGATGGTGCATTTTCTGTCTTTAACATGCCTCTAGCTTAAGTAAAAAAATTAATTTTGTTTTATGTGTTACAGTCATAGGACTGATGTAAAGAGTGGTGTAAACGCTCTCTCTTCAACCAGTACATCATTTGGCTCTGCAGCGCAGCAAGCTGAAGGCATGGAGGAGACTTTGAGACTGCAAGCTTTGGCTGAAGAAGAAGCTGCCATTAATCATTACAAGGTAAACATTAATACACAAAGATCCACGTCTCGAGTTTTTAATGCAATAATATAATATTCATTTTGACCTTACTTAAATTTTTTTTTCTTTGGCTAGTATTTTAGTAATGACCACTTCACATGATGTTTCCTTTCTGTACTTTTAATTTATATATGTTGAAAATAGTTTTTAAATGTTACGTTCATCCTCCAAAAGGGCTTTTGAGTTGTGTTCATAAGACCAATAAAAGACAAGGTTCTTACTTCTTTTTGGATATTACATTTAATAATACAATTCGTTAAAAACAAATATACATTAGCCTAATAAGAATATTTATTTTCAGACTAAAGTACAATCACCTACAAGTGGCACAGCTCCTAGCACTAATCCTTTTCTCATCACATCGCCCACACAACCTATATTGGACTTGTTCGCCAGTCCTCCAGTGTCTGCGGATTCTAGTCAGGTGTGTTAATATTATTCTGCTCTATAAATATAAAGTCAAGTGTGCTTAAGGACATATATTGTTATGCTTGTTCAGCTAAACATCTGATTCTGTATCAATGGTTACTTCAGTACTATTTTGCTGAGGTTATGTTTGGTGCAATGGATTGTATGAATGTAAACAACAATAAATAAATCAATAATTGTTTCATTTTATTTGTTGAATATAAAAAAAGTGATTATTGTATAAGCTTGGACATCATATTAGAGGCTATGAATTAACCAGAGACAGCCGTAAGTTTTTTAGTCAAAGTCAGTGGGGGGGTGCAGAGAGATCTAGTACTCCATAGGCAATGAAAACTCTTATATTTATGCAGTGTCATTATCAACTATTAAAATGAATTAAAACATATATGTTTATTTGTATTTAACTGTATTTTATACTAAAATGAAATGTATTGTTGAAAAAATTCTTATACACTTTTTTAAATGGAATATATTTAATGTTGAAAAAGTATTGCAAAACAAGATGTTGTATGGTAAATTATTGCATTTTCCTGTATATTACTAAAAAGAAAAATAATTACTTAAAAAAATAAATAAAAATAATTACTTAAACAAATAAAAAACACAACTGCTAAAACATAAAAGTTATACTTTCATAATCAATAGAAATAAAAATCTAAAATACAATTGATTTAAAATGAAAAGAAGGTATTAGAATAAATGCTGAAGAATATTTTCCTAGTATTTAGTTTAATAAATTATGAATTTACATGTTAAGTTCATAAAATAAAAAAAATAAATATACCTTGTTTTCATCTTTTTAAATCAATTGTATTTTAGATTATTTTTTCTTTTAATTATGAAATGTATATTTTGTGTTTTCAAGCAGTATGTTTAGACCTATTTTAGCTTTGTTTTTTCAATTAAATATTCCTTTTTTTCCTTTTAATTATAATCATTTTTTTGTGTTGACTAAGTCACTAAGTAAATAAAAATATTTTTAGTGACTAAGTCACTAAAAAATACAATTTTTTGCCATTTCTTGCGATTTTAAAAACTGGGCTTTCACCCCGAGGACCCGGGTTCGATTCCCAGCCAGGGCTTGGCATTTTCATATGCTATAAATCATTCCATCGTCTGCATTAGCCCAAGTGTGCATAATAGTCAGACATTAAACACAAAAAAAAAAACCATGTATGGCATACGCCGACTGTAGTTAGCATGTATAGGATTGAAAAATGTGTACGTTGTTCGCTATTTACTTGAATTTGAAAAGCAGGTGTCATCGCCGAGCCTGGCCTTTGGACAATGCCTATTGCTAGGTTATCTACCTTTCCTTCAGATTTTCATAGCACTAATTTGGCTAGGCCGATTTTTGTGTTCAGGGTGTCATTTTTCCCAGTTCAACGCCCTGAATCAGCTGAAATTTGAGTGGTAATTCCATTCCATTGGTTCCGAAGTGAGTATTTTTCTATTGCTTTCCCTGGTTGAATCTGAGTGATTCCTATTATATAGTCTCTAGTAATTATGTTTTATACTTGTACATCAGTTATTTAAGAATTTATGATTTAATCCTAGCAACTTACTTATCCTATATAAAATTAGTTACAAGTTCATCCTATGTATTTCACCCCAATTTTACTCAGTTGGGTGGGGGTGGTTTGGGTGAAAGTTATGTAGCCTATGACACTCCTGGTGAAGTGAGGAATCCAACGAGCTAGATCAAAATCGGACGAGCCGTTAAGAAGTTATGATGGAACATACATACGTACTTACCCAGGCACTGAAGACATAACTCCTTTTTTGGCAGTCGTGTAAAAACACAACTGTTAAAACACTAAATACAAAAAAAAATATACACAAAAATTATATATTTCATAATTAAAAGAAATTAAAATCTGAAATACAATTGATTTAAAAAGATGAAAACAAGGTATTAGAATAAATGCTGAAGAATATTTATGAGTTTTTAGTTAATAAATTATGAATTTGCATATTAAGTTCATACAATAAATGCAATCGGGGGCTGTTTCATGAAAATATATTAAGATGCAGCCTCCTGTGACACTTCTGGTGAATTGAGGAATCCGATCAAAATCATACGAGCTGTTAAGAAGTTATGATGGAACATACATACATCCTTACCCAGATACTGAAAACATAACACTCCTTTTATGACAGTCATGTAATTAGTTTGCATCAGGTACACCTGGTAAATCTCGTTTGCATCAAATAAACTTTTTGTTATAAGTAAACGTTATAATAAAAATTAAAAAGTTTAACGATAATGTTTTATGAGTCATGGCAATTAAATAACTGGACTGGTACTAAAAACATTTTATTGAACACTAATTACATTATGGAGTTTACTCCCTTCAATATACTCTCCTCCTTAATGAATTTTTCATTGTTCAGTGTAGTATATGTCAGCTTGTTGAGAATGTCCATTTCCTTTGCTTTCACTGCTTCCACGTCTTGAAATCTTGTCTCCCATCAGTCACATGTGGCTTGGTCAGGCGAGTATGGTGGATGGACCGACCAATGATGCTATATTTTTGCAAAGAAGGCCTTGTCAGACAAGGCGGAATGTCTTCGTGAAACATCCAGGAATTGCTCTTCCATGAATCTGTCTTTATCTTCTTACTCATTTATGAAGAGTTGTCAGATCCTTGACGTAATAATGTTGATTGACCATCTAACATTATTCCATCCCTGAAGGAACCCAGTCTCCCCGAATAATTTCATACTTGTTAAAGAAAAAAACCAATTATCATGGCCTTGAATTTTTATTTTCTTATTTTCACTTTTTATGCCTTGGTGAGAAGAGGCTCTCCAGTGCATCAATTGTTTTGTTTTAAGATCATAGGTAAATAACCACAATTCATTACAAGTAAACAGTCTGAAACAATTCTGGATCATTATCTAGTGGTCTTTAAAAGATCAGTACAAATGTTCATTACCTATGCCTTTTGCTCTAGATTGGGAAGTTTTGGCACCATTGTTTTGCAAAATTTCTTCATGTTCAATGGTTCATGCAAAATCTTTTCTTTGTTAATTCTTGAGATTTCAGCAGGAAGAGCTCGGACACTGAGACACAATGATGTTTTTGCAAATCAATTTTACCAATTTTCTGGATGTTGAGGGTCATGCAGTGTGCAGATCGTCTTTGGTTGTTTCACGTCTGTCCTTGAACCTTTTAAACTACTCAAAATTTACGTGCGTGATAAACATTGTACATTTTGTTTAACATGGCATGAGCTTCTGTAACAGTTTTTTCCAGTTTTATAATAAACTTGAGATTTATCTGAACAATTTGCATTTTTTCAATGAGATGCTAGTGCAAAGATGTAAACAGGCAGTTGCTACAGCAAGACTGAGAGACATACAACTGCTCCTTTTTTACCTCAGGGCTTATCAGGAAGTATCAGCGTTCCCAGACATGTTCAAAGCTTAGGTGGCGAGCTCACTGTTTGCTAGTAGCAGCACCAGTCCACCTTGTATGTTTTCATTTGCTCTTTGTACAGACATTTTTCACACAAACAACATCACAACAATAATTAACACGAGGGAAAAGTGCATGTGGAATTGTGTACGTAACGATGCGTACACATTACTAGACTGAGCCAAGGTCACACAACAACAGTCAGTATTTTTGTAACAATCACTCTACTGGAGGTCAGATTAGTGGTGTCAGACTGTAGAGGGTCATTGTATTATATTTTTGTTTTTGGTTTATATCAACAGGCGGGTAAAGCATCAGATGACCTGTTACAATTGGGCAACCCCTTCGCAGACATGTTTGGTGTGGCTCCTGCACAACCAGTTCAACAGCCTACAAATAATAACATGTGGATGTCTAATGGTAAGCCTATCTATGCACTAACTTGAACACATTCCATTAACTTCAGAATAAATGCATGCTCTTGTATTGTGGTTGTAATGAATAGATTTGTGAGATCGTACAGAATCAGTTATGTGGTCTTGTCTGTGTCAAGCTTCAGACATCATTGTATTCTATTAATAATGTATGCTGTTGGATTGTAGTTGTAATGAATAAAGGTTTGTGAGGTCTTACAGAATCACATACTTGTTATTGTGTCAATTGATATGATTGACGTCTGATTATGTCAAGCTTCAAACATCTTTGTATTGTATAAATATACATATTTTTAAAGCTAGATAATTTTATTACATTGTGCTTAAATGAATGTTAGAAGTTTTTGGTATAACTTTGAATTATCCAAGAGTTGAAATTATGTATTTTAAAGAACTGAGTTTAGACTGTTTTTTTAAAACTTAATTTATGTTACTGTAAATTTCATGAAACAAAAAATATATTGCTAATATGAGAATTAATGAGCATGTAGATATCAGCAAAGGAAAATATCATGTATAATATCATGTATAATGCAGCAAAGGAAAATATCAGAAAACAAAGTTTTATTATATTGAAATACATTTAAGTTTTAAAACTTTGATGTATTTCAAACATTTTGAATGAGTAATTATACAACTGATTTTTTGTTAATATGCCATCTGGTTTTGATACGATATTATGTGCCTTTTTCAATTTCTTGGTGATTTGTGGGTTCTCTTCACAGATAGTTTTTAATTTTTACCACGCATGGTATCAGTGTTTTTAGTTTTTAGTATCTTAACAATTCCAGGCTAGTTCGTAAGTTAAGGTTTTAAGTTGGGCACTGTAGAATGAGAGTTGATCCATACTCTCAAAACGTCTTGTATTGTTTCTATGTACACAAATGATGGCAAATAGCCAAGTAAATAACAAGCTTTCAAGAATCTTGCAGTTTAAATTGAGAAGGTTCTTGTATTTTAGGTTTTAACAACTCATCAGCGACCAATGCCTTTGTAAGCGATACTGCTTTTACTTCTGTGTTTGGTAGTGTTGATGCTTCTGCAACTCCTGCACCTGGTAAGTTGTTAATCATTGCATTATCCGATTTTAATCCGCCATTCAAATTACTGTTGCAGTCATTCTGCAACATTGTGGAATGTAATGCATCATGGATTGAAGGAATCTATTGAATGTAATCGAATCAATTTAAATTAAAATATGCAACATTCAGAAATGTTTTCAATAAATAAATAAACATAACTTTTATTATGAATCTCATACACAATAATATACATTGTAATGTTCCACTAGTTAGTCAATAATCAAACTACGGTAAAAAAAAATCAATAAAAAGTTTTTTCTAATGTTTATAATAACATTAATATTTGAGTCTAGTGAATTTGGATTTGAATTAATCCAGGTTCTAACTAATCAGAAATAATATAAAAATGTTTAAAAAACAACTTTAATTGAATTATAATTATGAATAGTGAATAAAGAAAGACTTTACAATTTAAATTTATATTTTTAAAATCTTCTTAAAGCAAAATAAAACTAAGTGTAATGGAAAAACAGTAGTGAATTCTTAAACAAAGAGTAAAAAATATTAATTGAAACTTTGTTAATAAAGAACTCTTTGATTGTGGAAACTAATAAAAATCGAGCATTGCATGATAGTAAAAGGAATTATTAATTTTAAACAGTGCATGTAATACCACTTTCAGTTACATAGTTTTGAAGATTACTTCAGGTGGTGGCTTATATTAATGAAGCTCTCCCAGTAGTTGTCCATAATTCTGCAGGTCATTTATGTGTCCTGACACATAGAAGCAACTTTTGGGTTGTCTTCTCCCTTAGGATTTCCAACGTTTTAGATAGATGTTTGTATACCCTATCTTTGAAGTAGCCCCAAAAAAAAAATTGCAGGGGTCAAATCGGTCATTTGATATTACCATTTAAGGATATATCATGCCCAGGAATCATTTTTTTCAGAAGTCCAAGAGAAATCCATTTTTGGTCACAGTATCTTGTTTTCTTTGAAAAAGAAGGTTCCCCCCACACACTAAATTCAAAAACAGCAAAACAGACTGTAAGCTCAAGGCTGTGGAGGGGCTGTTTGTGGGCTGGATAATGGTGACTGAGTGCAAAACGCATGCTGCATAAAATTTTTTGAACCACAATTTCAAAAGAATTGTCCTACACTAAAGGCCATTGCTCTCTTGACCAAGCCATTGTGTGAACTGATAAAGGCATGAATAAATCTGTCTAATATCACCGTCCCCATTTCTCTACCGCCTGCCCATTATCCTCCCAGAATAAGAGAGTTCTTTGTGCTTCACTCTTTATGATAAATAATTGTCAAAATATAAAATAACAGAACACATAATTTTCTGTTGAGTGAACCAGGTCACCACAATTCAATATTGGTCGTCACTGAACTTTGAAACACAAACTATTGTTGGCTTAAATTGCAGTTTAGAAAGTTTTAGCTTATAAGTCTTAGTAGAAATTTACGAATTAATTCTATGTTATCATTTTATGTGGTAGTTTTTTTTTAATTTGTTTTGAATTAATGAGACATAAATAAATTTAAACTTGTGTACTTCATATTTATCAGCATCTCACTCATGGTTCAGAATTGACAAGGGAGCCACATAGTGTAGCTGGGTTCCAGTTAATTACATCAGTCATTCTTCTCCACTAGGCACACTGCTAGTCTGAACCAGTTGGGTGCAAGGCCAGTTTGGTTGTCGAAAATTTGGCTTAAATAAGATTGTTTTTGATTAATGTGTTCCTACTTGTGATCTGAATATTGCCCGTATATTAATTCCTTTTTTACTTAATTATGTGCGTTGTATTTCAGGAGGAATCTGCCATACATCACACAGATATTCCTCTCACCAAAATAATGAACAATGCTAATTTAATGCATATTAGATTTGAAAACACTTTGTTAGTGTTTGAATTTTTAATATAATTTATACTTAGAACTGTGAAATAATGCCAAAGTTAATGGGTAAGTAAAACTGTCTTCACAGTTTTATATTATTGGGTGTACATGTTATTGTTTTTGAATCTAAAAAATTGAATACACTTGTCAGAACTGTATCTCCTAATCCTCTTGCTAGGGTATAGTCTATACTAAAATCTTTTTTATTTTACACCAGGTTTCTTGTTAACAGCTGGAGGTACAATTTTGGGGCCTATTTTACAGGTTAAAATTTCTAAATGTACCCACATCTTTTAGCTCCAATAACTTCATCCTTTAGAGCAGAAATACTGTTATAACATTCATGGAACTGTAACATGCTGCTATTAAAGCATTTATAGGCTCATGTTTACTCAGTTTTTTTTTTTAATTATTTTGGTGAACGGAATATGCCTATGAAATATGCCTGAAACACCCGTACATACTTGCTACAAGTTTATTGAGATGTTACGTATAAAACTATAAACGAATACATACCAGCACAGAGAAGTAGCCTGGTGTTTGATAGTCACCTAGTGAAGTAATATACACTATGTTATCGTTCTAAATAGGCCAATATGTCAAGGTCATTTAGAAGGCTCAGTCAATCATACTAAATTCCTAAACTTAAACGTATATATTGTCCTAACTTCCGTCTTTTCTTGGAGTAATGCGGCTATTATAATACATTGTACATAGAGGCAGATACCAAGGCTGAAACATTGAGTTTGTGTGATTTTTTCATTATATTATAACCTACTTTTACACTGTACATAAAAATGATTAGGTAGCATGAACATATTTTGTATACACAAAGAAATTTAAGTTTTAAAATATTTAAAAACAAAATTTAAACTAAAATATTACATTATTTTTCTCATGAGTTTGTTGTTTTTGTTAATTCCTTTGCTTGGTCTAGTTTTTAGTATTGATATTTTTTATTCAGTAAGCAGGTTTTTGAACTAAGTATACAAATTAATATGTAAACAAATCAAATAACTAACTATGATATGTCTTTTTAAATAAAGTAAATCAGTGGTTCCAACATCAGCTCAGAAAGTGATTAGGCACTAAGGTTGTATTCTGGGATCGTTAGTCTACTCGAGTTGTGATAACTTTATTTTGGTTGACTTTATTCATGCAAGTAAGGTTCATAACATTGACTTCATTCAGCATTATATAATAATATGTTTATCTTACTTGAAAAATTAATTAATAAAATTAATAATAATATAATACAATAGTGGGTTGTTTGTTTGGTGCAAGCTGCTGGACTCCCTCCTAATCCTTTCATGGGCGAATTCACTGCTCCTAACCCTACTTCTGACACCGCAGCCCAACAAGATCTGTTTGGCGGGACTGTAGATTTGTTTGGAGGGGAAAGTAATGAGAAAAAAGATGAATCATTACCACTATCGTCCGGACAGTCGCCGATCAAAACTGCGACTCCGCCTCCTCCTCGACCACCTCCGCCTTCTTCGACGCCACGTGCTAGTTCTCCACTGTCAAATAAAACTGCATTCGATGATCTGAATGACAGCATCCGGATGGCGTTGGGAAGTCCTTCCCCTTCCCGTCCCCCTCTTCCTCAACAACCTCAACCTTCTGCTGGCTACGATATTATGCAGCAGCCGCCGGTGATGCAGTATCCGCCCACATACGGGTCTCCCATCAAGCCAGGAATGACACAGACAGGTGACGTTTGTTAAATTGTTTGTGTACCGCATCCTTCAGTGTATAAACTTCATTTAGTTTGATTTGTTAACATTTATTAGCCTATGCTTAGTTAGTGTACACAATAATTTTAACAAACAGTGGGTTCAGGTATCTTGAGTTTTAATACCATTCAGTCTGCATATAACCAATAAATAAATCATAGTGTATTAAAACCACACATTGAGAATCAAGATATATTACTTATGTAATATCTGTAGCTTTTTCAGTCATGTTCATATGTAGTTTTTATAATAACAGACTAGATTACTAAGTATATTAAAAAACAAAAAGCACTCTATTGTGGCATTTGAAGTTAGTTTTTGTTACTACCTTCATTAGTTCCAATCCAGGGAGGATTGATGTGTCCAAGATGGTTAAAGTACCACTCAGTCTGCTGCATATTACGTAGGTAAAATGTAGATGGAAGATGATTGTGGAGTCACTACAGTAAGCTGTTCCCTTGCTGTAATTGCTGACCTCATTAGTTTCACATAAAGTGTAAAAAGTATCCATTCCAGGTGATAATTATTCAGTAGTTTGTATTTAACTTTTCAATTTTAATAGTGTACAGACTAAAATAATAACTCAGGATACATTACGAAAATTTGAGAAAAATCTGAAGAAATAAAATTCAGGCTGATTTTTTTTTCTTGATTTGCATCCAAACTGAATTTTTTTGGGAGAAAGTGTACCCATACATTTTAGTAGTGTACTTGAGGACTGTGTGAACAAAATTGTTAGGCAACTTTTGGAAATAACTAAAGATTTTTTTTACCGAAAAGTGCTTGAAAATTAAAATTTAAAAAATGAATCAGTTGTTTTCATTCTTCAAGATACGTTAAAAAATTATGCTCAAAGATGTTTATATTTAAAATATTTGAGTTACAATATCCAGGCCCCTAAGAAAAGTTTGAAATTTTAATTTCTTGTTGAAAAGTAGATTAATTTACCAAATATCCTGAAACTTGTAAGAGTTGGTAATACAAGACAATAAATTTGTTACAATACATAATTTTAATTCTCGCAAGTCTTGTAAAACCATATTTTCATTTTTGAGTTGTTTAAAACTGCATTGTGTAAAATGAAGGTATTTAACCTACTGTTTCTAGTTTTGGGTTCATTGTGTTATGTTTATATTTCATTATTATTATCATTAAAGCAAAGTATTAAGTGTAAAACAAACATGTCTGACAATGCTGAATTATTTCTTAAATAACTTAAGTACAAAGTGCTGCCCAAAAGTACCCAGTGTTCAAAGTATACAGTGTTGCCAGCATTTCTACCATGACTGGAAGCACTGCTTAAAGTTGGATTCAGTAAGCTCCCTTAGAGCTACTTGCAATTCCTCTTGAATTTCTTGTACAGTGTATCAAATCAATGTTCCTTGAGCTTGATAATCATCTTTTGAAAGATGAAAGTTGCTAGATCCGAGAAGTATGGTATACAAATGGCATCTTTTTGTTGCTAGAAACTGCCTCATTGAGATCGCAGTATAATCAGGTTCATTGTCATGGTGCATGAAGCAGTCTTTGCTTCTCGACAGCTCAGCTTTGGCCGTTTACGCTGAATGTTCTCTTTCAGTCACTTCATAACACCGAGATGTTGTGTTGACAATAAATAAATAACCGTTTACAATCTAGACATATGGGGTGAATTCTTGGTAGACAATCCCACAAAAAAATAATCAGTATTGATTTCAAGTTACTGTAAACCTGATTGCTTTTTTCAGTCTTTGAGAGTTTGGTGTTTTCCACTGTGATGTTGGTTTCCAAATCGTAACTATAAACTCAGCTTTCATTATCTGTAATTACCTTAGAATAGAAGTTTGGATCCCCTGCAGTACAGACTGGCACTCTTCTGTCACACTGATCTTGTTTTAGAAGCCGAAGGACTAACTTGGCTGCATTGTTATATCCCATACAACATTCCAACAACTGCAGCTATGTCTTGGATGGTTTCTCTTCTGTCTTGACGGATTATTTCCCAAAATCTAGCAATGTTTTCTGGAACAATGCAAGTTGTTGACCTACCCGAACGCTGTTGGTTTTCAGCAGAGTAATGTCTTCTTTAAGACATTTGAACCATTTAAATGTCCTAGATCTGCTTAAAACGTAATCTCCCAATGCTTGAATCAACATTTAGTAGGTTTCAGTAGCGGTTTAGTTCAAAATTTAATACAAACCCTTTGCTCTTCGGGTGTTTAAAGTGTTGAAAACACTACCAACAAACAGTCCATGCTCCCATTTCTTTCAAATTCCTGGAACTTTTGGGTAGCATCTTGTACATTACTTCAACCGTTGAAGCATTGAGCTATGTTGGTTATTTGAATAAATGTATAAAACATAACTTAAAATAGAATTAACATATCGACTTGAAGAAATGTGTTACTTTAATAAATTCTTCTAAATGCACCATTAGTGGTACAGCAGACATTGAATAATAATTATTTCTTATATTTGTTGGAGCTTGCCTGATGTGACAATTGCGATGGCTTTTGGTTGTTTGGATTCCAGAATTATACAGTTACCATCACACATCCTTCATATGAAAAGTAGCTTCATTGGTAAAGAGTACCTGGCTTAAAAAGTTATTGTCATTGTCAATTTCCTTTAGCATATAAACTGCAAAATTAGATTTTTTTTATATTCATTTGGTTTAATGTCATGTAAACATTAAATTTTGAAGGTGTACAGTCATAAATTTGTACACAAAACATTTTGTATAGTAGTTAGTTCTAAACTCCGATATACAATCGATATGTTAGAACAAATTCCTACATAACTGAATATAACCAAATAAGTTCCAACATTTCCATTCAGTGTGGGAAGAAAACAGTTATCATTTCATTGTGTTCTTTGCTGTTCAGGTTTGTAAAGTAAACTCCTAACTTATCTCTTTATTTTTAAAGCCATGATTGTACTACTTGAATTAGTGATTTCGTGAAATATGTTTATTCTTTTTCATTGCCCTTTTATTTTAAAAACTAAACTTTAAGTTTTTTAAACATGCACTTTGTTAAGTTATAAATGTCACACATCACTGGATCGCTGGAAACTAAATGAATTGATCAATTTTGAAGTTGCAGTTTACCTGCATCTTGAATTAATTTTTTAATTTTTTGAAATTTTTTATTTTATTCCTTTTTTTCAAAAGCTTCGAGTTTTTAAAATCAGATTCAACAGTTTCTATCAAATATTGCTCAGTTAATATATAAATATTCTCATCCCCCCCCACAAAAGGAAACAGAGCAATGTATCACCTCGAAAATTTTGATTCAAGTGCTGTTGACAATTATATAAATAAAAGAACTTGTTTTTAAAAAATCACGTTTTTAAAATGGCCTAAAAAGTATAAAATAAATTCTCATAAATCCATCAGTCTATCGAGATTTATAAACCTATACAGATTCATAATCACACACAGATTGTCTTAAACATTTGTGACAGTGAAATTTTATAGATATGAAAGTACTTGTACAGTTAAAAACAAAAAACATGGGGCGCTTATAACAGATAATCGTAGTTATCTAATTTCATGCACTCCACGTTTTTTGTTTTTAAATTTACAAATATTTTCATATCTATAAAAATTCACTGTTACAAATTTTAAGACAATCTGTGTGTGATTATGAATCTGTATAGGTTTATAAATCTCGATAAACTGATGGATTTATGAGAATTTATTTCATACTTTTTAGGCCATTTTAAAAACGTGATTGTTTTAAAACAAGTGTTTTTATTTATATAATTATTTCTTATTTTTTAATATTGTTAATTATTTTTATAATACAAAAAAAACAGACGGAATGTTGTTATCAAACATTTTGTTATTTACTGTAAACTTTGAATTTCCAAAGGTAAAATTAGAACATTAGCGTACTGCTGAATCCTTGATGTCAATGCATTATAAATACTTTTTAAAACATATAAGTTTTCAAAAAAACAAAATACTTTATTCGTTTTTTTCTAAAATGCTATAAAAAACCTGGTCATGTGTTGGATTCGAACCCACTCTCCCAACCAGGAACCAGAGCTTAACGCTAGCACCTTAGACTACTTGGCCAACCTAACTAGTACTGAACGACGACAGCATTACTACCTACAGCGAGAAAAACAGACACAATGTCGTTATCAAACATTTTGTTATTTACTGTAAACTTTGAAATTCCGAAGGTAAAATTAGAACATTAGGGTACTGCTGAATCCTTGATGTCAATGCAACTATAAATACTTTTTAAAACATACAACTTTTCAAAAAAATGTTGAAGTTTTGAAAAGCTTTGTAACAAAAACTAATTACTTTTCTCTATTATACTTACTAAAACGCTATAAAAAACCTTGGTCATGTGTTGGATTCGAACCCACTCTCCCAACCAGGAACCAGAGCTTAATGCTAGCACCTTAGGCTGCTCAGCCAACCTAACTAGTACTGAATGAAGACAGCATTACTACCTACAGCGAGAAAAACAGACGGAATGTCGTTACATTTGATCACGCTGAAATAATGGTCAAACAGTTGTAGTAATAGTGCTCATGGCACTGTTCAGTGTTTATAAATAAACCAATATTATTGTATTCATTGAGTTTAGAGCTGTATACAAAATTTCAAACTTGTAGCTCATCAAGAAATTATTTTAAAATCGATTGCAAAATTCCACCCGGACAAAACCCAAAGTGACAATGAAAACGTTATAAAAAACAAAATGTCAGTTTTATTTCTCAAAATCGGTTAGTCATTTTTTTTACTAATTTTATAAACCCTAATGGGGTTTGGGTTTTTAATTTGTTTTTCAATCTATAATTTTAAATTTGGTATTCTGAATTGAAAAAAATAATCTTTATTTATGATCACAATTACTGATTAAAAAAAAATTGGTTATGTTTTAAATAAGATTTTTCAGAGATATAATTAAATGTGAGAAAGTTTACAATGTTCTTGCACCATTTATTTAAGAATTGTATTGGAATTGCTTGAACAGTTTTAAGATACAATGATCGCTTGGAGTTACGCGGTAAAATATGTGCTGATTTGAAGATAAGCTTGTTAGCAACCTGGCCTTTGAGATAAGTTCTTTAAATATAGAGATACACTGCTTTAGTTTGTTTATCAGCTATAATGCTGAGGCTATCAATATGTAGTCCACAGAGAGTCTATTGAACTTTGAAGGGGGTCTATTGAATTACAAGGATTCAATGTACAAATTACAAGGAAAATTTAAATGTTCCATCTTGAATTATAAAACCATTTGAAAGCGACATGGCCGATATTGATTTCTCACTACAAGAAGAATTGATGGATTTAGCAATGTAAACAATGTATTGTGAAAAACGAGAAATCGATGCAAGATATCAGAACGTGGTGATTTATGATTAATATTAATAAATATTCCCTGTTAGTAAGACTACCGAAGGACATCAACTGCTACCATCTCATTAAAATTGTATGTACTTATATGATTTATGTGATTTATATTTTATTTAAATTTCTGCTTCTATAAACAATTATATCTAATGTATATCTGATAATACAAAATAAAAATTATTTTTAAAAGAATGTATTACTGAATTGCTCTGATAAAAGCTTCATTTGCGGTAATATTTGTGCAACACATTGTAAACGTATGGAGGTCTATGGAATTAAAAAAAATTATTTATGGGT
Organism: Callitettix versicolor; assembly: GCA_022606455.1. NCBI lineage: Eukaryota > Metazoa > Arthropoda > Insecta > Hemiptera > Cercopidae > Callitettix > Callitettix versicolor. The sequence goes on along the minus strand of CM040189.1, from coordinate 34,535,102 downwards.
TCAAAGCAGAAAAAAGGTTGAGAAACCCTGGACTAGAGGCTCTGTGATTGGAAGTAGTTACTAACATATAGATCAACCTGTTTGTCAGGCTGTCAGAGTAGCAAACCTTTGGAGTAGATATTGTTATTTTTAAATCTACCCTTGAATATCTTAAAGCTTATTCTCTTAGTAACTACAGTAGGCATATTTTCTTTTACAAACATGTAATTTAAAATTTTCCTGAAGTTGAAAATCAAAGTTTATAATTTTAAATTGTAATTTATTTTAGTGATGAAATACAACTTTATTACTCACACACACAGTAGTTTTTTTATGGAATTATTTCACCCACTAAAGTGCACATTTTCCCTGTATATTGTATAGTTCGCTTTGCGGTTTCACTGATTATTTGGGGACTTGTAATGAACACTATGCAAGAGTTAACTGTATTTGTTAACAATACAATTTGTTATCATTTGAAATTTGTTAATCATTTGCTTAAGCTTTTTAATAATGGTCTGTAAAAAAAATGTGCACTAAGAAAAAACAATTGCACTTAATTGTAGTGGTCATTGTTTTTTTTTTTTTTTTTTTTAAATACACATTACAAAATTGTAATTGTTTGTGTGGTGTGCGTGTATTTATATATATATATATATATATATATATATATATATATATATATATATATATATATGTGTGTGTGTGTGTGTGTGTGTGTGTACACACAATTGTTGATTTTACTTTAACTTATTGAGTGCTAGACGATATTTTATTGGTAAAAAATTATGAGCAATGATATAATATCACTGATGTGTTTATTATAGTATTAAATAGTATTTATGAGAAGTATTTCATATAAAAATTAAGTTTCTGACATTGCAAATAATTATATTAAATACAGTTATACAAACTATATAATTATAAAATTATAATGTATAAGACTAAACAAAAGTAAGATAAGAATATAAATTCTGCCAAGCTGTAGATATCTAATTTTATTTATGGTGTCTGATTGTAAGCAAACTCAGACAAATCTTTTTATTTTTGTTGATGGTGGAGTGTTATTACGAGCCTACATACAGTTTTCTTTTGGTTTGTCAAAGCTATTAATAATTATACATTAATGCTAGAAGTTACATGTGTACGTGAAGTTCTGAGCTAAAAATAGCTTAATATTGCACCTTCCATCATGTCTAAACGAAGAAATGTTGTTTTGCACCAAAACTTGATACACCAACAGACAATTAAATGAACAGAAATATACGTGGCTTCCCACTGATAAAATGTCCCCAGTTTCTCTTAAAAGAATGTAAAATACAAAATATATTTTTTATGTAATTTTTTTATTTTTATGTTATTCGATTACATAAATATGTAGATTATTTATGAACAATTTAGTACTTATTAGATAAAAATATATTTTATATGAAAACATTTGTGACATTTTTTCAGAACTGCTTTGTCAGCTCATTAAATTAAAGAGTGTGACAATTTGAGGATATAACTTATAACTTCTATATCACATTGTATGATGTTGCTATCGGATGTATGTGTGGATATATTTTATCTAATCTTTTTTTTTTAACTGGCACTCAAAGAGTTGATGCTTTATTCGTAAAATTTGTTGTTATTTTCATTATTGAAGTATCAAATAAAATGTTACTTGTGATTCAATAAAGAATAGAACAAATATTAAATTAAATAATTAATATTATGACCAGATTATCACAATTACATTTGTGAGAGAGAGAGAGAGAGAGAGGAGTTATGATTATGTCCTACTTTACAGTGTTGTGATATGGTCCAGTATTCTGTTAACTTTTTGTGATGACCTCGCTAAAGGGATTTAACCATTTGTATTACGGCCTGAAGACGAAACTGTAAAGTTTTGAAACTGCTGTAGCCTGTACGTAGTGAGTTAAAAAGATAACTAGGTGGAAGAAAATAAGGTCATACATGTGATCCAATGGATTTGTCACAATAATGAAATTCATTAAAATATCATCGCTGCACTCAGCTGTAGTGTTTAGAAAAGAATTTTAAATAAAATCTGTTCCTTGAAAATGAGCATTTTGGTATGTGAAACGTCACAAACAAATTTATTTGTTAATTACTTAAAGTAAGCAAAGGTCCATTTCAAAATTTTAAAGGAATTAAATTTTAAATTAACTCGTTTTTGAATATCAGACTTTTCATTAGTCTCAATCTGTTAGCATATTCAAATTTTAAAAGTAGCATCATTCTTGTTGTTACAGTTATTGCTAGGTACTTGACATAAGTTAAGTTTTACATTTTGAAATGTTTGTTTAGCAGTGTTATTATGTTTTTTGAAATTTATTTCCATCACATCAGTAATACAGCTGCATGCAACAAAAACTGATTCTAGCATGAAATATAATTTTTGGTTTCACCTGTGAACTTGAAACGTTATTGCTGTATTGTCACATTTTGGACCCATTAAATTTCAAATAGTGATTACTAAAAATACTACTTAATCTTTTATACAAGCCAAAGGACAGTGTATATTCTGCAATAGGGATTATTCTAAAAGTGAATGATTTGCATTAGATATTGATAAATTTATGGATCTGTTACAGCCCAAACTGCCGGAGGTCCTGCAGGAAATCAGAGTAAAGTCCTGACAGGAGATCTGGACAGTAGCCTTGCTTCATTGGCCGAAAACTTAACCATCAACAAAACTGCCCAGCCTTCTGTTAAGTAAGTCAGGTGTAGCATTTATATGATAACACTAAGTCAGCTAAATATATTTTATAAACATCGACAGTTCTAATAACATAAGAAGTGATTTGTTTCTTTAAAGCAGTTAATTTCTATTATATATTTAAATATATATACTGTAGCATTGTTTTTTCATAAGTCCAACCAAAAAACATGTCTCAATACTGAGAAACAGTTTTAAACGATGAATGCAATATTTAATTAATTATAAATAAAATTTTAAATATCTTAATTGTGTGTGTGTATGTGGGTCCTTATTTTATGCTAGTTAGACTAATGAGGATAAGGGATCAGTCTTAACAGTAAGGGTAAAGCAACAGCAGTAACTGTAGCTAGAACTAACAACCTTAAGGTATATAGAGTCACAGCAGACTGGCTGGTACAAGCCCTAATTACACTTTGATCTTAGCAAAGAGGTAGAGAATGATCACTTCTTGGTCTCATGTCTAATATCAACTTGTAATTAAATCATAATGAATAATGTATATTACAACTTTTATATTACGATTAAAATGGGTTTTGTGTCAGACATTTTCTGTTACAATGTTATGTGATCGCAGAGGTGGGATGCAATGGAATTCTCCCAAGAACACAGCCAAGGTAGGAGGTCCAGCAGGGTGGAGTCCACAACCCATGGCTGCCACTACAGGAGCCAATTACAAGCCCATGGTGAGTACAATAATCTGAGCCATAGCTCTAAGCATGGTCAGTTACTGTAAATTTAATGTAAAGATTGATTTGTAATATTTTGCTTGCTATATTTATCAAAAAGTATTCAAGCTTTGTAAAATTAGTGCATTTTTACAATATCTGATATAAATATTTTTTCAAACAATTTGATAAGTAATTTGACAATCCTACATTTTTACAAATTTTAGTGCATAATATATAAAAGTATTACATTATTATATTAAGTTCATATTTGAATGACTTTATCTGATGCATTAATAAAGCATTACTTCTGTATTTCAGATATACAAATATTTTGTTTGTTGATCTTTATATAACATAGTGTAATAAAATAAAATCTACAAGAGTTTGAGATACAAGGTATAGTAGTAATCTTTAAAATAAAAATAAATTTTGAGATTTTGATATTTTTTTCAAATTAGCTGAATGCAAAAATATGTGACTTATTTCGTTATCTGTATGGTGTGTACATTAGATTAGAATACTAGAGGAAGGGATTATACAAACTCCAGGCACTGTGATCGAAAAAAACCTATTGTGCAACTAAACCTCTCAAGTATTAGTGCAGCATAATGATGCCCTTAGTAAGTTCCAACAATTCACTGACTAGCTCATTCTGCTGAAGGTCTTTAATGTCCTGGAAACCAAAAACCCTCAGCCCTTAGCCTCTTACCATCAAGAGTTTCACAATCAAGGATTATGTGTCCTGCAGTTTCCTCCTTTTTTCCTGCATAACCTACACAAGGTTTCTCCATGGTATGTACCTATCCCGTTCATATGCACCCTCAAACTACAGTGCCCAGTAATAAGCCCCATGATTTGCATTTTGCCTTAAACAACTGCTGCCCCTTTAAGCCCTCCATATGAAACCATGCTTAAAACGTGCTTACTATGAAAATGCTCATGAAGGTTATTCCATCTTGCCTGGTGTTGCTTAGTAATCCACTTATTAATAGTAGATCTACCAACAACATAAAGATTGCTAAAGCCGGCTGATGAATTCAGATGCAGATTCCAATCCAGCCATTCGGTTTGCCTCCTCATTACCCTCAACTTTCTTATGCTCTGGAACCCAGTGAAGAGTTATCCAGGGACAGAACATTGAGGTCCCCTGACACTCCCAGACCAGCTTGGACTGAATTGTTGGACCCATAAATGCGTTGATTGCTTCCTGACTATTAGCATAAACATGAATATGAGCCTTCTTGAAGGCCGTTTCAAATTATCCCTAACGCAGTCATTAATGGCATACTTCAGCCTGGAATACTACTGCATACTGTTCCAGGCCAGCAGCTTTCTTTGCCTTTGGTCTCAGGCAGTACACCACAGCACCAGTACTGGTCGTAGTCTTGTAGCAACCTGTATACCGTAATATGTCTCCAGATTTTTCCAACATATAATCTCCACCCTCAAACGTTAACTTGACATCAAAGGGTCTAGAGTTCATGTATCGTTTAACCATATGATCAGTCCCCATCATTAGAATTGGGTCACTGATCTTTTCTGTGATTCTAGCATGCCCCAATATAGGATAGCCAGACACCATCTACCTGCAGTATATATACTACGTTACATGTGTCCCCAATGACGGGAAAACTAAGAATGATCTCCATAACCGCTGTTGGTGTTGTGTTCATAGATTCAGTAACTCACAGGCAGGTCAGCCTTTGAATTTTTGTTAGAGACTCTGCCCCCTCTGCTTAACCTTAGCCCACCACACCAAAGCACCAGCAAACCATGGGTCTATACTGGGTCTAACCCAGTACAGATGTACTTCATCATGCCTGGTCTCATCCCATTATGCCTATTAACTACACTATTGCAATAGAAAGTGGACTCATCTGAGAAAATAATATGCAAATGCCAAAAAGGATTATGCTCATGAAACTGTGATATGGGAACAGAATTCTACTCTTCTATCCGAATCATCTTCAACTAAATTATTGACTAGGTGACTTTTGAAAAATTTGATTTGGTGTTTTTAACATTTCTCTGTACTGAAGATTTTAAGTTCTACCTTTCTAAGTAATTTGGGTTTACCTGGTAAGCGGAGTATTGAAGTGCGTACCAATTCTTCTCTTTTCTGATCTGGAGTTCGAGAGTACTTTTTAACTATACGTCCAGTTCCCAACAACAAATTCTTTTATTTAATTATTGCTGTTTTAAATCAACACCACCAACCAAATCACCACAGCATCATAGCAAACCATAGGTCTAATGATCCTATTATAGATGTATTTCATCATGCTTGGTCTCAGCCCCATGTTTTGCTAACCATTCTTCTAACTGCCATCAGTGACATGTTGGCTTTCCCCATGATGCGTCAAAGGTGAGCATTCCAGGTTAATTTGGTGTTTGACACCAAGCTGAGGTACTTCACCTCATTCGCAACAGGGATTGTCTCTCCACAGAACTTAAATCGTCCTAAATATGGGGTGATTCTCTTCCTAGTAAAAAGAACAAGAGTTGTTTTCCTGGGGTTAAACCCTAAGTTCTCCTGATGATACCAGGTTTTCACTAATGATAAGGCTCTCTTCATGAGATCCACCACTGTATTACCATGCCTACCCCGGATAAGCAACATCACATCATCTGAATATCCTTGGGTCTAGCATCTCTCCGAAGGGAGAAGATCCAAGAGTGGGTCAACCACCAAGTTTCACAAGATAGGGAACAAAATTTCCCCCTGCGGACAGTCCTTGACAACCTCCACCTCTTCTCCTATGGCTTTAGCCACAACTGTCCTCCCTGTCAGCATGTCCCCCACCCAGTCACATGGTACTGTTAATCCCACATCTTCACAGGCATGAAGCATCGAAGAATGAGAAGCATTGTCAAAAGCCCTCTGAATGACTAGAAAGACACTGAGGGCATATTCTTTGAGCTACAGAATCCTTTCCAATTTGTGAACCAAATTATGAAGTACACTGTCACAGCCTTTCTTAATTGGTAAGCATACTGACCCCTCTAACATGTCTCTCTACCAGTTTCTCTATGGCTTTCTGAATGAACGAAATCAAACTGATATGTCTGTAAGCCTTAGAGTCAGCATATGATGCTCGCCCAGGCTTAGGAATAAAGACTAAATGGGCTGCTTTCCAGCCCAGAGGTACATACCTGGTGCTGGTCTGGTATAATCTGCACAGGGTAAGAGCAATAGACTCTTCCTAACAATAAAAGAGCCAGATATATTCCGTCAGGACCTGGTGATTTGAATAGGTGAAAGGTATTTGTAGCCCATTTCATCTTATCCAAATCCACAGTCTGGTTTGCAATACTCCAGTCTCCGCTACTAGGTTTCCTATAGGGAATATCTGACACTCGCTTCCTTCCTGCATTCCTGATTTTTGAGTTGGGAAAGTGTTCCCTAAGACTTCTAGAGTGTCCTCCCCAGTTGTTGTGTACTCTCCATTAGGACCTATGAGGGTCCCCATGGGGTGCAAAGGGTCAGAGGCCTTGTGAAGTTGTGCTCCCTGAGAAGTGTGGTCAACCTCCTCACAGAACTTCCTCCACGAATCCCATCTTGCCCTTTTTAAAGCATTATTATACTAGGCCTCCCACTTACTATAACTATTGGCCTCATTAAACAGCCTCCTAACCTGCCCTCTTTGCTCAGAAAGTGCTTGAGTCCACAACTTCACATTACCCCCAGTCATCTTATTCGTAAGAGGGCAAGTCTCATGGAAATAATTCACAACTATCTCTACCAACCTGCCAGCTGTGTACTCTAATTCATGTGAACTACCTATCAGCCTCCCAAGATAATGAAAGTCAGCCTTAACTTTCTCTTCATAGGCCTCTCTATCTGGTGTTTCTGGGATTTTGATATGTATTTACATGACCTATCCACCACTCTGAGATCCATGACTATGTGCCTACAATCCGAAGAAAACGGCTCTTTAGACACATACCATCTTTCCAGCATGGTGAAAAAGCCATTGGTCCCCAGAGTAAGATCTAAAAGCTCACTTCTTGCCTTCATTATAAAGGTCGGTGTGTTACCTTTATTAAAAATATAAAGTTTAGATGTTACGATAAAGGAAAGCACACGGCGCTGCAGCAGTGGAATTTGAAAACAGTACTTCTTAAAAAACTAGCCTGGTATACTTATTGCAAAAATTTGTTGTTAGCTATGCAAGCTGGACAGGAGTGTACCTTAGTTTTCTATATTTCCTTACCACAAAATTATTGTAAGTAGAGTGCTGACTGTCTGGACTAATTAGGACCAGACCTGATTTAGATAATTGGAAAAAGAAGAAAATGCTAAAAAATAGTAAAATACCACAAAACACTTAACTTTTTTTAACACTATGTGTGTGTGTGTGTGTGTGTGTGTGTGTGTGTGTGTGTGTATGTATGTATGTATGTATGTATGTATGTATAGTGTTATAGTGGGTCGCAAAAGAAAAATTCTGGTTGAAGTCCTATGACAAAAAAGTTTGTGAACTCCTTACTGTAGTTTATAAAACAAAAATCAATTGTATAACTTGGTATGTTCCATTGCTAAGGATTGCTAGCAACTTTGTAGTGATGTTAAAATTACTACTTTCTGTACTAGGAAGGCATACTACATACTGTTGGTGTAAAAACAAAAATCTGTGATTTCACAGTCTTTCACAGCAAAAATTGTATTTTAATCTGAAATATTGATCTGTATATAATCGGGCTTTCTACTGTATTTTGTAGTGAGCAAAGAAATAAAATTTAAAACTCAAGAATTAGCTAACAGCAATTTAAATACTTAAAAAAACTATTTTACAAAAAATATGAAAATTAGTTTTTAGTAGAATTATTTATGTACGATTGACAGTAGTTAACAAAATACAAAACCGTGTCCAAATCAAATAAAAGCTCTAGAAATACTGTACTGTATAACCAATAAAACAGATTGGTGTGTGTGATATTTTTGCCACTTTGTTGGCTTCTTAGAATTGTACCACACTATATGTAAATAGTAATAATCGCACACATAAGTGAAAGCTCCTGTACATTTAGCAACATGGCAACATGGATCAATATGGTACATTAAACTGAACTAATCAAATTGTGTTACTCTGATGTACATTTTGGTAACTTAACTACTATCTTCAGAGGAATGTCAAACCATAGTACCAAAGTACAGTTGAATATAAGCCTAGTCACCCACCCCCTACACTGGTTTCAACCAAACTATAAGGAGGGACCACAGATAAGATGTATTCACTCCTGAACTACAACGTTCTAACATACCTAACAGGTATATTGAGGATTTTCAGTGGGAGTTGAGCTATTTCAGCAGTCATCATGGTATGACCCAAACCAAGGAGCATGAACTGTGCATCAGTTCTTATTACTGAAACATGCCCGATGGTTGTTGTAAATGTAATATCAGTAGTTGATAATAATCTTGTGTTGGTTTGGTTTTCCTCAAACTGCACAAAAATGGATTTGACCAGTTTATGCAGGTTTTTATTGCAATCAGTATTTAAATCTATCTAAATTTGTGTTTTAAATTTTTTAAATTCCATTTAAAATACAGAGTTAAACTGGACAGTGTTTAGGGTTCATTTTTGTTTTTCAGTATACTTGCGAAGATTATATACTGTATAATAATCTTTTATATTATGTACTGTCGTATTGAGTGGGTATAACAAAAAATAATTTTTTTACAAACAGTAATTTTTGAACACAAAATTCAGTAATATTGCTTTTTGAAAATCCGTTGTCAGTAGACGGATAAGTAATACAGTAGGCTTATTATTGTAAGATTTCCTTTGGATATTGCACCTGCATGAAGTAGAGCTGTATGTTTCTTTACAGGGCCAAGGAATGATGAGCCCTGCTTCGTTTCCACAGGTCCAACACTCTCCAGTGGTGAGTACCCTGTGCATGTACGCTGTACAGTCCAGCTTTGAGCTTTAGGTCTATTTAACGCTTAGTACCGACTTTTTTCTTAGTAACTGTACTCACTTTATTACTATACTTACTTACACTTTTAGAAAATAGCTTTGTGATTACAATGCCCTTATAAAATAAGTGTACAAACGTAATGATCTGTTTTGTGTAAATATTTATGTCAGTGGAAAAAGAATATTTTATTGGAAGAAGAAACTTATTGGTGTTGGGTTAAAAAAAAAAAAGATATGAATAAGTTTATATGCATAAAAAACCAGACAGGGAAGTTTTAGGCAGAAGGGAAATAATGGTGTTGAATAAACAGAGTAATATCCTCCCTTAAGTGAACCTGTGCTGTTGTAATCAGCGAGCAGGCAACAAACAACAAAACATTGCATCATTGAGCTATCATTTCTGAACTGAAAAATTTTTAATTTATGATCAAAATGCTTTAGGTCAAATATGTTTCAGGGCTAAATTAAATAACACGTAATCGTAATTTTTTACTTTACCAGCTACAGCGAATATAAGTTATCAGTTAATTTGTTTATTTTGGCGTAGTGTTACTTTCTGGACTAATGTTAGATTTAAAATGTGATAAATAGTACCACACATTTGTTGAGAAATATGGCTATTATTATAATTAAGCTTGTTTTAAAATAACCCTAAAATCGTTATTTTACTGTTTGTAAAGTGATTTTATGATCAGTATGATGTAGCATTAAAACATGTATAAATTAGGATTATTTTTAATTCCATTGGAAATATGAAAATGAGCATATAATAACAGCTAAATTTGTTTTTTTCAATTTATTTTTAAATTGATTGTAATTTTAGTATAGAAGTTATCTGGGGTAAAAAATTGTGTAAGCCTACAATAGAAGTTTTAGTGGATACCCTTTATAAACTCTTCCTGTGTAAAAATAACGGTTTTGCAAATGATTTATAAAATGTTTTTTTTTTGTAATTTCAAGAAATGTAAGTAGTCAACATTATTATATAGAAAATTATGGCTGAATGAATTGGAAAATATCTGATTAAATCCTGAGCTCAGTAGTGAATGGGAACCATGAACTGTTCTTTTCATCGCCTGTATGCATGTAACTGCATACATATTAGTGCTTACTAACTTTGTGTTGTAACTGGCTAGGGTATGCAAGCTATGGGTGGCATGCGGATGCCGGGTGTAGGTGGAATGATGGCCCCTCGACAGGTACCGCCTGGTGCTGGAACGACGGCATCTCCACCCCTTGATCCTTTTGGAGCTCTGTGAACAGGTAATTGCATCTTACATTGTATTCAGAAATTGTTGTTTGACAATTTTTTTGGAATGAGGAGTGTAAATATTACGGAAAAATCATGTTAAATTTTTAACGGTCGCTGCGCCAATTAAATGACAGAAAAAATCCCATGTTCAAAATAATGTAGAACTGGGTGTCAACAGTAGAGAATTCCTATTGGAAAAGAAGTATTTGAGAGATTATCATGGTAAGACCAGGACACAGTAACATAAAATATGACATGTAATCCAAGAACGTCTTTTCAGTAGTCATTAAAATTTATAGACCAAATGTAAAGTGCATGTTATATATGTGCACTCTAACATTCATAATTTTAATCCGATTTTGATTAGAACTTTGCACAAAAATTTATTTTGATAATATTTAGAACACGTTCATTAAGTTAACTCTATAATTTAAAACAAAAAACTTATTTCGTCTTTTACATTAAAACCTTACATTTTTCTTTAAGAAAAAACTTACCATTTTCATTTATATTAAAAACAAAACTGCTTTAGAGTAGAAAGAAATTATTGGATTTAAATATTTATTTTTACTTTCTGTAGATATTTATAGTATGGGTATGTTTAGTCATTTTGTGAATCTGTGGTACTAATGAAAAACTAACAGAAAAAATTATTATTTATAATTTGAAAGCTTTATTAACACTTCATTTCTGCACTTTGGAAAAGGGTAGCTCTATTTTATTTTTTGTACAATACTTTAAAGTTATTATTTTAATTTGTTCTAGATTTTAAGAAATTCCAAAAATATACTGAAATAAGATATGTATTTGAAGGTAATTTTTAATGCTCCGAAAAGACCAAAACAGTAGCCGAGTGCCTTGTGAACAGTAATTTCTTGTAGTTCTTATTAAAACTTCATAAATTTCATAATTTCACAGTTTAGGAGTGAAGTTCTAACAGAAGTTCTAACTTTAAACCTCCAGAAAAACTACAAATTTTGGGTTACCCTATTGAGGGTAAAACACTAATTTTCAAGATGGTTTATGTTTGAAGAATTATTAAGTAGTACTTAGCTACAGACCTAGCAAACAGTGGCAGAAGTGTCCTCTAATGTTACAAAAAGCGGTGTGCCATTCTGGCAAGTTTAAGTTAACTATAATGTGTGTATTTTAATAGAACTGTTTTATGCTTGAGCTGAACTCATGCCTGACACTTGACACCCACCAAGTTTGAGCAACTAGACATAACACGTGATATAGCAGCACCCTCTCAGTAGAAGCAGCAAGTTTAACTATGACCACAAAGTAGCATACTGTGGGGGATAATTTACTTCAGTAAATCAGTTTTGTAGGTAACAGCTACTTCTTCGTAGTACATTTTGTGTCTTTGACATTTTATTGTTTCTGTACCATAAAAAAATACAGTAAACATGTCTCTTTTTTGTTTAGAACTGCTCCCCAAAATATAGTCAAGTTTTACAATAAACAGGTGCATAGTCCTTGGCTGCATGACTTGCTCAAGTAACATACCTGTGTCATCACAAAATACAGTAGCGACCTTTTGGTCGTTAAAGGTTTATTTGAATTTTTGGTTTGTTTGGTGAACGTGTATGCATCCATTGTTGTGATTTATTTATTTATCCAAGTCTTATTTACAATCGATTTCAAAAAATCTTCTTTGTCAGAACGATCAAGGAACAACAAAGTTGAAGCCATTTGATGTGTTCGGTAGTTGTAAGTCAACTTCTGTTTGACCCAGCAAGCATAAAGTTTTTTGTAGCCTGAATGTCCTGGTTTTCTCTAACCACTTAGTTAACTCGTTGAACAAGGTCATCTGCAGCGGCAGACTTGCATCACCCCTTCACCACACCCATCAGTTCGACCATCTTTAAATTTTTGACACTGTTCACACACAATTTTCTCCGTAAGCTCAGATCATTTTTTGATGAATTTCTGCTGTACTATTTCCTTCTGCTTGCAGAAAACGAATAACATTTCACAATCCACACTTGGCAGGAGAATCGTTGAGGTGGTGATGTTTGTGTGCAAACTGATGTCTTAAACTAGGCAGTGACAGAGTGTGTTGTGTGGGAGATGTGTCTTTTGAGCGCACACTAGCGTTTTTGCTGTACAATGAAAATTTTTTAAAAAATCAAAAAAAACACTTTTATGATTAGTTGTGATGTCTTTGTGAATCATATGAGTAGTTAATTAATTGTGCATTATTTTCACTACTGTAACTGGTTTTTTTATTACAGCTTATGTTTACATTTTCTTGTATACCTGTGTGTATAGCTTTTCAGGATCAGATACCAAGCATACATTTTTGTTTTAATGTAAAGTAACTATGGGGTAAATTTAAATTTAATTGCATCCCATCATACGCAAGGGATGTAGTTGCTAATTTAAACACTAACATTATTTACTGTTTCAGGAGTTCAAATGGAACTAGGAATAAATGTAAATAGAACCGATGGCATGGAGACGTGAGGTGAGATGAGGTTAGGTGAAGTCTATACAGTCTAACATGCTTTCAGAGAAAATTTGTTCTCGCTGAATTGTTTGTACATTTATTTAGTTAGACAATTTGTATAGATGTTGTTAATTATAGTCGTTGTGGAGAGCATATCAAGATGGCGGGCGTGCGCGTCCACTAAGAATAATTTTGTGCAATAGCTAACTAAATTAATTTGTTGACTTAATATTTTTCATTAATGAATTTTCCGGCTAATGAAAGAAATTCACATAATAGTATTTAAGTGACAACAGTTGTAATGTAGTAAATGTTAACAAAGAGTATATCGTTGTATTATATTATCATTATAAATATATCATTGTATTAGTAAAATTATTCAGAGATGTTAGAAAGGAGTTTGAAATGAGACAATATTATATAATATATATATATATATATACAGTTTAGGCTATGTGTTGATTCACTTTAAATGCAATTTACCTTTCCTTTTGTTTATCATAAAATAAATTTGTAAAACAAAATATTTGTTTAATTCTTGTAAGTGAACGATTTGAAATTATATTAGCGCTTATAATTAATTAAGAAGGCATTGTACATAAAAGGATAACATTTGATTTGGGTATCAAAACAGCAGTGGTATAACTTTGTTTGCTTCTCATGGTTTCCATCCTCAGTGGCCTAAGCAATGGATTTTAAGCATATTAAATTGACAATTAAGTTATTTAGTATAATACTTGTGCTGAACTAAACCAGCAAAGTTTTGAAGCGATATTCAATACATTTGAAACAAATATGGACATTTTTTATATCATGCGCTTTTTTATGTTTATTATTATTTTTAATTTAAATGTGCATTTTACCAAGCTAAACAATTTTCTTTTCTTTTGTACGAGTAACTCCTGACACCAAGTTTTCATTTTTTTGTTTAAAAATATTCTTGGTTTTTACATTAATTTTAGTTATAATTTATTTTACACTTGCTAGTAATTTTTAGTTACTTTATAAGTGTTATACATTAAACATTATGGTACCTTTAGATTATATCAAAATCCTTGGTTTTTTACTGCTCATATTTGGTTTAAGCACATTTAAAATAAACAAGTGCATATTTCATTCAAAATCGCTAGTCATTAAAACACACTTAATTCTTTACTAGCATACCTACTTTGTTTAATTTTTCCTGACCAAGCTTTTTAAATGTACTGTAGGTAGGTGCCTTTGCCATGTTTTTGTTTATTTAATAACCACTTAAATTACTGAAATTTTACTGTTATTTTATTATTATTTTATACAAATTCTAGGTAAACCATATGTATCTCCAATTACACTAACACAATTTTTTAATTTATTTACAATTATAAATTAATTATAATGTTCTAGTGCAATAGGTTCATTCCCTAGTGTATTTGATAACGGATATAAAATATACCATTTTAGTCCAATTGGTTTAGACTAATGGTGTTTTATCATATTTAACAATGACTTGGTGCAGGTTTCAAGTGAACATTTGGTGAATTTGTTTTGTGAAATGACTCAGCACAGAAGGCCAGTTTGCTTTTCACATTATTTCGTAGAAACCATGTTTTAGTTATATTATAGTTCGGCCACCTGGTTCTAACAGAGTTAATTGGTAATCTAGAAGTTACTAAATAGGTAACGCCGCTACTGTTACATACATCTTATGTTTACATAGTTAATATAAAGTCATTAAAATACAACTGCATTCTTGAATGTTGAAGATCATTGTTTATAATGTTAGTTTAAGTTGTGGTTATTTTAAAAATCGGGAAAAAATACAAATATGTTTTCTTAAACTAATAGTAGTAAAAACATACTCATAAACTAAATATAAAACAAACAATAGCAGTTATCACATACTAGACAAAATGTAAATATAAAACATTTTTCTGTTGTAAACAATTGGTCCACATTTAGCGAACACTGTTTTTTTTTGCCAATTTATAAAAAAACCTGAGCTGTTTTCTGCTGCAATTCGTGAGGCTTTGTTATAGTGTTAAGTGTAAATATTTAAGTCCATTGTTTGTTATGGTTAAATCGATTATAAATAGTTGTTAACTTCTCAGTTATAAATTATTTATTTAAAGGAAAATATACTTGAATGTAGTATTACGATTATTAAATAATTTCATTTGATGTGTTTTACGTATATGCCATATATAAACATAACAAATTAGTTTGAAGAACACTAAACTTGTATGCAATATGTAAAGGTGTAATGAAGTGGCGTTGAAAAGATACACAACAGTACTGCTGTATAAACTGAATCTGTACGAAAACTTATTTGATTTTTAAATGTTTTATAACAATATAATACGAAGGGAAATTATTAATAACAAATTTCAAGCTAAAATTAAAGTTGAGCGACCATACCGAGGACCTGTACTGATGTACATTAGTGAGTCCTGCTTGCTACAATAATTACTATATCTGTCTAGGAAGCGGGGGGACTGGTAACCTAAAATAATGTTAAGTGATGAGAACCTGTGATGCTTTTTTTCCTTGAAAAAACAAATAATATAAGAATATGGTATTTGGTATGTTGGTCCAAGCAGAACAGAAATTGATTTTATTTATAGCTCCAAGTTCATTATCCAGTGAAATTTGTTTAGTTGTTTTGAAATTGCCAAGACAATGTCGACAAGTTGTGTGTGATTAGCGTTTACGTTATACATTTAGAAAATGAAACATTCACAATTACCAGTTATTGAAAGTACAGTATATATATATATATATATATATAATTAGGCAAAATCGTGCTGGCATTTTCTTAGCATGTACTTAGGAAAATGGTCATGAAGTTGTGTAGTAGAGTCTGACCCTTGGCCTTGCACAAATATGTATTCTTTTCCTTGTTCTTTTTCAAAAATATCCAGTATCAAAATGGTTTTAAAAAAATAAAACCTGGATTATCTGAGTTTTTGTGGGTTTAGATTAATTTGGATAACAGAAATTTTACTACACAATGTAATTTGTATTATTTAAGTGTGATGCTAAAGTTTACCGCTGGCTAAACAGGAGTTAACATATATTGCGACAGATCTCTTTTTTATATTGTTATAAATACATTAAGAAAAATTAATAAAACTTTTTCGTTATAAAATCAAACAAATTTATAAGTTTTAATTTCTTAAATGCACAAATGTCCAAATGTAAGAACAGCTGTTGTGTTCATACGCCAGACATTTATCCGTTATTCTAGAATGTATAAATATTAAAGCTCCATGTTAGGAATAGTGGTGCATTGTACTATATATATACACACAGATACAGATGTAGCACATTCGATGGTAGATCTAAATGTATTATTGCCATTAGTTAGTTAGGGCGCCTAGTTTGTAAAACAGTTGTTTTTTTTTATAATCAAAATTATTATAGTTATAATTTCTAAATCTAAACACCTTGAATGACAAATGATTAAGTGATGAACATTTGCTTAGATTTTCAAAATTTAATTGAAAAACAATAATTGATAAAATTATGTTTCCAATTCATTTGGGAAAATATTTGTCAGATGGAATAAATTATATTTTTTTTTTTTTTTAATTGTAAAATAAGCATATAAGTACTTAATACTTTGTGAGTAAGTAATACAACAACCATATTTGTTGTATATTTATTTAATACTGTAATGTTATGATCATGGTATTCAAAGTGTTAAAGAACATTTTCTTCAGACTATGTATAGACTACTTATTAACAAATTAAATTTAGATAAAAATTTACCTGTTAATATTTTTTTTTTGTAAAAGTAATAAAATATTAGACATAAACATATTTTGGAACACTTGCATTGCCAAAGGAAATATTTGCAGTAGAATGTCTGCGTTCTATTTGAAATGCTGTAAGAGTGTCTTAAACAAATTTTAGATTTTTTTTTTTAAATGAATGTTTCATCACTAACCAACAAATCTTTGTTTACAAATTTCAAAAGAATATAAAGAACTGAAACAATTTTTTAAACATAAAGCTCCTATGGCTAAACAAAATTTTAAGACAAACAATTCAAGGCATTGTATAAAATTGTGTACAAAATTTTAAAAAATTATTAAAGCTTCCCTTTTTTGCAATATATGAAATAATTCATTAAATTCTCAATTAATTTTATAATATATACATACACAAGTAAAAGTAAACATGTCTGTAACTAATTAAGACAACTATTTAACTCTTGCCAATTTATCATTATGATCCTCAAAAAGCACTTATAAAATACTCATTAAATCAATTTGTGTGTGTCTGTCAATGTATTTATTTGAACACAGTAAATATATTGTGTATCTTTGAGTTTTAGTACTTTGCAGTGTGATATATAAGCAACTTTAAATCGGTAATGCCTGCTTAATATAATATATATATAGTATTATGAGCAGCAACTACAAACTCCTATTACACATTCCAGGTGTTCAGTTTACATCCTTACGTTATGTTTTTGATAGCTCGTATTGAAATAAAATCAAAATATTGTGGAGTATTATTAGGTACATTAATTAATTATTTTTTTGTTTTTATTTTTATTATTTTTTTTGTGAAACCATTTGTTGTATATTTTATTTAACATCTGTAACCTATAGTTGTTATTTTTCTCAATTATAGTATAATATTGTATTTATTCTTTTGTCCAATAAACAATCTATGAATTATTAATTTCTATTTCTGATACCCCAACCTATACCTCCAGTTTATATTTTACCTAACAATATTAAAGGATCTATCTTTGTATATGTTGTATGTGTGTCCTTTTTTCTTTTGCTGGAAGATTTTTGGTAATATTGGAATTATTTTTTGGCTTAAAAAAATCAAATCTTAGTGGATTTCAACTTGATAAACACATTTAACTCAGGCAATGTGAGTATGTACTTAATGACAGTGGTAAATTTAATGTGAATGAAAATTTTGTGAATGAATTTTTGTGAGTTTAGATTAATTTGGATAACAGAAATTTTACTACACAATGTAATTTGTATTATTTAAGTGTGATGCCAAAGTTTACCGCTGGCTAAACAGGAGTTAACATATATTGCAACAGATCTCTTTTTTATATTGTTATAAATACATTAAGAAAAATTAATAAAACTTTTTCGTTTATATTCATTTAATGTAAATCTTATTCATATTATATTTATGAAATTTTGTTTGTTATTCAATCACTCTTTAACCACTGGTCCAATTGAGATGAAATTTGGTACGACTATGGTTTAAGTATCTGAGATAAACATAGGCCTATTCCCATTTTAAAAAACGTCATTATACTACTTACCCAGCCCAAAATAGTTATTAGTATTTAGTTTTGTGACATCTGTTAACTGTAGTTAGGTTTAATTACTGTTTACTGGACATGATATTTAGGCACCAGAGATGAGCATAGATCTAATCCCATTTTACAAATCTTAATCTGTGTTTTATTTATTGCAAAATTATTGCTTTTAATGTAATATTTTCAATTATTTTAGTTGAAATTTTTTCAAAACTGACTAATTTGTTACTTTGTATTGAATTTTCAATATTAAATGTAAAAAAAATCCCTACGCAGAGTGCCAATTGTAATATTACAATTACTGTGTATTTGTAATTAATTACAAATATTACTGTGCCAATATTTATGTAATTACATTATAGGAAAAAATGGTAAATATGCAATGTAGCATATCCTGAATTTTTCAATATTTTTGTTACTAAAATGCTTTATTATGTGCCCAAAAGCAAGAATCCAAAATATGAAAGCACGAGAAGTACGATAAAAATCGAAAATTAAACTGAAAAACAAAACCTCAAAATTGCTACTGGCGAAAATCGGTAACGTGTTGTAGATCGGTAAAACAATAAAAATACATCTAACACAGGTTGTGGGTGATAAGAAACCCATTTTTTAAAAGAATACTGCGTAACCTAACTGACACGGTTGTTAGGCCTAACACGGTGATGCGTAAAACAACTTATATTTTTTTAAAGAATACTACATATCCCAACTGACATGGTTATTGGGCCTATCATGGTGATGTGTGAAAAAAACCTTTTTTTTTAGTAATACTACATAACCTAATTTGACACGGTTGTTAGGCCTAATACGAATGATGCGTTAAAAACCTTAATATTTTTTTAAAGAGTACTACTTATCCTAACTGACACGGTTGTTGGGCCTAATACGGTGATGCATGAAAAAAACCTTTACATTTTTTTTAAAGAGTACTCCATAACTTAACTAACATGGTTGTTAGGCCTAACACGGTGATGCGTGAAAAAACCTTTACATTTTTTTAAAGAATAGGCTACTACATATCCTAACGGACACGGTTGTTAGGCCTAACACGGTGATGCGTGAAAAAACCTTTATATTTTTTTAAAGAATACTAGGCTATATATTCTTACTGACACGGTGGTGCATAAAAAACCATTATAATTTTTTAAAGAATACACCATATACTAACTGACACGGTTGTTAGGCCTAACATGGTGATGTGTGAAAAAACTTTATATTTTTTTAAAGAATACTACGTATCCTAACTTAAAAAGTTGTTACGCGTAAAAAAACTATTATATTTTTTTAAAGAATACTACGTATCCTAACTGACATGGTTGTTAGGCCTATCACGGTGATGTGTGAAAAAAAACTTTATTATTTTAAAAGAGTATTCAAAACCTTAACTAACACGTTTGTTAGGCCTAACATGTTGATGCGTGAAAAAAACTTTATTTTTTTTTTTAAAGAATACTCCATAAGCTAACTAACATGGTTGTTAGGCCTAACACGGTGATGCATTAAATAAACCTTTATTTATTTTTTAAAAAAGTGTACCTCATAACGTAATTTACGGTTGTTGGGCCTAATAGGGTGATGCAGGAAAAAAAACCTTAATTTTTTTTAAAGAGTACTCCATAACTTAACTAACACGGTGATGCGTTAAAAAAACCTTTATTTTAAAAAAGAAATTCACCATAACCTAACTGACACGGTTGTTGGTCCTAACACGGTGATGTGTGATCTTTAATGTATATTATGATTGCGGGCAAAGCCGTGACGAGTAACAGCTAATCATATTACATTTCTGAAAGTTTGTTTTTGTTTATTTGTTTGTTATTCAATCACACTTTAACTACTGGACCAATTGAGATTAAATTTAGTGTGAACACGCTTTAGGTATCTGAGATAAACACAATACTATTCCAGTTTAATTGTATAATAGTGACCTTTTAATAATACTGTATTTTATTAAAATATGACATGACCCTTTTTAGAGTATCGAGTAGCAAAAATTTATATGTCTTGGCCGAAAACCATAAATTGTATAATATTGTATATAGAAATATATTAAAATGTATTATAGGTTCATTTGAACCTATTCTGATTTTAAAAATCGACTATAAATTTTATTGCCTACATTATAATTTCAGGCAAAGCCACAACGGGTAACAGCTAGTATAAATAATATTTATAACTTAATATCAATAATTTATTATCAATAACTTATTATTAATATCAATAACTTTATTATTGAATTTAGTATTATTATTAAATGTCTATTTATTTTCCGCCATTGTTAGTTCAGTCACCCTGTATTTTGATAATTAGACATTAATTGAATTATGCAGTTTTCCATCGTTTTAGGGGCAAATTCAAATTTCATTGAATACACGAAAATGAACCTTGACCACTCTCAAAAAAATTTCTCAATTTCAATGAATTTTGAATAATCAAAATGCTGATTTATGCAGCTTTTAATGCTGAATACAAATGTGAAATAGAATTTTCAAAACGAAGTTACAAATTTTTAAAGATTTGAAATGTTCTTTTTTAACCATTGAATAAATTTTTTTTTAATGTCCGACTATTGTGCACAATTGGGCTAATGCAGACAATGGGATGATTTATAGCATATGAAAATGCCAAGCCCTGGCTGGGAATCGAATCCGGGTCCTCGGGGTGAAGCGTATTACGCTATCAACTAGGTCACCGAGGTGGCTTTTTTTACTAATAAACAAACTTATCCAAGCTATTACCAAAATTGATTTTTGTACCAAGTTTGAATCAGATTGGGCTAAAATTGTGAATATGAGCATGCTAACACACAAATGTATTATAGTATTTATAAAGTAATTACTTCCTCAAAAAGTGATCTATAGGTCAGATCAGTGCTCATTTCAAGGTGCTGGGTCTTACTATGACAGCTACTATAACAGTTTATTTTACAATTGAAAATTTGCTAATGATGTATTCTTTCGAAAACTTAAGCAAAATTTATTTAGTTGTTAACCAGCCAAAAGTTATAGCTATCGTACTGCTAAAATTTGGATCTTGCTTGAAGAGTTGGTGAAGGTATCGTCATACACCAAATTTGAAATTATAGAAAGTTTTTTCATCTTTGGGTATAGGCAAACAGAAAAAATTATATTCTCACAAACACTGACTTTCTAAGTCAGGCTAATTCATACGTGGTGAAATTTTGAGCAAAATCTGTAAAGAGGTGGTACAGTAATTTTCCCACTGTTGGTTTTCCAGTTTATTGAATGTCATGCAATTACACTGGCCCAAATACTTTGTGATATGTAAATAAGTATAGGCTATTTATTAATAAAACAGCAATGGAAATATATATATTTTAGTTGACCACAATTTTTATATATATATATATATATATATATATATATATATATAAATATATATATATATATAAATAAATAAATATATATATATATATATATATATATATATATATATATATATATATAGAATATAACAAATTCTGTTCCAAAGGCAAACATACAATTTTTGTGATGTACGCACACAAAAATCAGACACTACAACACAGTCATAAAACCGGAGGTATTATATGCAAGCGAGACGCTAGCACTCCACACAAAAGCTACCATGGAGGGTACTTTGAAGGAAGAATGCAAAATCTTGAGGAAGATCCTTGGTCCGAGATTAACAGAAGATGGATACAGGTTGCACTCCCGGAAGACCACAGAGAAGATATCGAACCTGGCAGCAGATATCAGAAGAAGGAGGCTTCGGTTCTATGGACACATCAGTAGACTCCCAACAACGAGACTTGCCAACAGAATCCTTAAGTATATACAAGGTGTCAAATCAACAACGTCGTGGATCGCACAAGTCAGAATAGACATACATGATGCAGGAATAGACTCAACAGATGTTGAAGACATTCGCGCATACAGGAGAAAGATGCTCGGTTGGAAGGTCCCAGAGAATGAAATCCCAAAGAAAGCAGGGGTAAAATGGACAGAGGAGCGGAAGAGGATCCATGGGGACAGGATGAGGGAGGTGTGGAGGATTAGAAGGAACAAGACATGAGTCGGAGTGCTTTGCGTGATCCAACAGGGTCTATGCACAAATAATAATAATATATATATAACAAATTCTGTTCCAAAGGCAAACATACAATGTAGACTATTCAACTCTTTCTTTCTGATGTACATAAATACTTTGTTAATTTAGGAATATTATAAGTTCTATGTTTAACTACAAATTGAACTGAATATAGTTTATACAATTTCCATTACATAAAAGAGAAGTAGCGTTTCAGTTTAAAATAATTGTTCCTCAATAAATGGCACATTTGCTGTAAACTGTAAGTCTTTCAGGAAAAAGTTTTTAAAATTACTGAATTTAGTACTTTCAGTATTAAATTTACTGAATTTAGTACTAGCTTTCTTCTGGTATGTTTTCAAGTAAAGTATATTTTGTGTGTGTGTGTGTGTGTGTGTGTGTGTGTGTGTGTGTGTGTGTGTGTGTGTGTGTGTGTGTGTGTGTGTGTGTGTGTGTGTGTGTGCCAAAGTTTCGTTCGTTTAAGGAAAACCAGTAACTATACACACTTTGCCTTCAGTTTTTTTTTGTTTTTTTTGTGTTTAACGTCCGACTGTTGTGCACACTTGGGCTAATGCAGACGATGGGATGATTTATAGCGTATGAAAATGCCAAGCCCTCGCTGGGAATCGAACCCGGGTCCTCGGGGTGAAAGCCTAGTACGCTATCCACTAGGCCACCGAGGCGGCCACTTTGCCTTCAGTAGGCCATGTTGTAGGCCTATCGCTAATCCTCTTCAAAGCGATTTGATTCCTCCCCTTCCACCAAACGTTCCATCATATCCCTAAAGTGGAGTGTAATACTATTTTCCCGTTTCGGCGCTTTTCAAACCCCACACAACACTGTGCCGATATATCCGGGCTAATTAAGCCTGTGAGAAGCGGATATATAACGAGTTCATTATTTCGTTGCTATGATCCTGGCGGAAGTTCCTCAAGTAACCCGAAGCGTGTGAACTTCGCTTTCCCAACCACACACATGTCTCTACCTATTGTTTCGCCTCATCTAGTCTGCTTTATTACATAACAAGTACAATAAATAAAATGAAGACAAAAAATTATAACTAATCTTGCAATGCCATCCATATTTGGTTGGATGTAGGTTCTGTATTGTACTTAATCAGAAAAGTGAATATACAATTAATTCATTTTTCTGTGATATGGCTCTTGTGTTTTCGAGGATATCGAACATGTCACCTTTGAAATTCGCTTTTTGAAATTAAATTTTATGTAGCCAAAATTATTTTTCTCTTATTAAATTTTTCATTTCTCCATTTAAAATGCTCTAGTCAGTAATCACTAGCTCTAAAATTTAAAACCCACTTTAAGGTATGGATAAAATATGCTAGTTTGGCCTTCATGGTCGACAACCATTCCAAAAACGTATGAACCCAAATAATCTCAAAATAGACGCGCACCCATGTTATACCAGTGAATTGTTATTACTCACAGAGCATTATCTCTACACTAAAATACCATTAAAATTTGCAATAACATCCTCTTTCATTTCTTCAAAACTTTATTAAAAAAACAATTAGTAACTCATTATTTCAGTAAAATCTAAACTTTAAAAAATAACTACGTAATAGTACAATATACTTACAGATATACATTATATAATTTTTTTTACGAGAACAGGAACAATTTGTAAAAAAATATTTGGTAGCCTACATTAAACTATAAAGGTAACAATAAACTGTTAACTTGTATAACATAAGCATGTAACTGACACAATAGCCGCTAGAGGTGTTCCTCAGTTTGAGGGTGGAGTGATTAACAGTTGATTGGATATTGGCTTCTGATTGGTCACTTTACGCGCCATCCCTGGTTCAGTTCTGTTCGCTATTCCCATTTTTCACATTTCAGTGCTTAAAAGTGCATGTTTTCTTTCTATTTTCGCGATTTCAGTGAATGTTGTACATATTTTCCATATAATATAGTTTCTGTTTATTTTTACGTATGTGTAGTGTTAAGAAAAGTAAAATGTATCGTTTTCCAAAAATATCTAAGGCAATTTCCAACAAGGAAATTGTGCTTGCTTCCAGCAATACAAAACTTTTACTGAAGGTAAATTATTTGAAATTAACAACTCTTGTTGTATTATTTCTTTTGTAATTTATTATTTGTTTTAAATTATATTCACGTTTTTTTGTTTAGATTTTACATTTGTATGAGTAGGCTAATAATTTTCGTTCAATTAACAGCAAAATAGCCTTAGTGTCACCATGATATCTTTATGGTTAGGTTTACCTCGCCTAGCGTTGTAAGATGAATTAAAATTATAATGTTGTAATTATTCTCATAGCTTTATTAACCAAAAAAATGATTTCTGAGATTAAATGTTTGTTCTGAAATATTTAGTGTATTACGAAAGTTGAAGTTCGTGTATTTACTACATGAAAATTTCATAAATTATTTCTTTTAGACTTACACGGAATATTTAATTTTTGTTTTTAACTGTTTTAAAAAGATAGGCACATTCTACGTTTTTAAAAAAAGTAGATCAGATACTCAAGTAGAAAAGTATGCCCACCTACAAATTTAAGACCTGTATATAAGCGAATGCTACTTTATTGTCAATACTAGGAACTAAATAAAATTCAACATTTTGTATTTTACAAAGTTGTAGGCTAGTAATCCTACATACTCAATACGCTATAGGCTACAATATTTAAGCGAACTTTTGTAAATCTATGTTAGGATGATCATAACCTAAAGTAATTGATGTCTTTTTATCTACCCGTTTAGCCAATAAGAAGTGATGAGAAGATTTAAAACTAATTTTACAGGTTAATTAATTAATGTAAATCATTTAATATTAGCAGTTATGTTTTATTAACGCCTAGGCCTAGCTAGAATAAACCACATAATAAGCCTAATTAATATAATATAGCATAAAACAATAATAAAATTATGTACTGATATCAAAAGGTTGATTTATGAACCTAATAGTCATATTAAAAAATTGCTCACAAATGAAGGTTTACACCTCAAGCCCGTGTAGCAAATTTGAAGTAAAAGAAAGTTATGTATTGCTCGGAAGTAAATCGAAAAAAACAAAATAAATTCTGACAGCCGCGAAATTTGTTTTCGATTTACTCTCGAACAGTAATTTTTACTTTATTTCAAATTTGGTAAACTGACAAGTTATGACTTGTCATGTATGAATTAAATTGAGAGCGTTTTTGTAATGATGTGACACCATTTATTACACACACGCGCGCGCGCGCACACACACACACACACACACACACAAATTATATTTATATTCATTATTTATTTATATATAATGAAATTATTGTAGCAGTATAATGAAATATATTGAAATTATTGTAGTTTAGCCCTTTTTTATCCTCTTTCAAATGAGTTCAACAGTAGACCTAAATAAAATACCCTACACAACTGGGCAGTCGCAGTAGACAAGGCTTTCGTTCTGTCCAGCCTTTGGATGTTCTGTAGACCAGGCTTACATAGCCTAGCACACAAAGCAGTAAACATATAGGCCTGATTCTGAATAGCCTACAAGATAATTGTATTTTTTTACAAACATTAAATGATAAATAATTAAACACAAACATCACGTAGAACTACTGTTCAGCATCACGTACTGACTGTACTAACGTGGTTGACAACGTGACAGATTTTTTTGCGAAATATGATACACAAAAGCAAAGAGATTTTTATGTAACGTGTTGGCCAAAACGTATTAATAACCTCGTAGTTTACAGAGCCTTGCCACTGTGATGCTTGGGTCTATTCTATCTGATTACTAAGAGGAATTACGTGCATATTTCACGGCACGAATGCTTTATGTAACGATAATTTATTTCCAGAATGAAAACTGTGAAGGACATAGGCTTATGTCAAAAATTGGTTTTAAGATAAAATTTAATTTTATGTTTTTTTGTTTATTTTAATTATTTGGCTTGACAAACATTTTGTTACTCTGGAAAATCTGTTGAACCGTTTCAAAATATTTTAGAAATCTTAGAAAATTATAATAAATAGATAAATAATAATAATAAATATTTTGTCTTAGTCTGTACTTTTTGAAAATCTGATTTGCGGCCAGAGTTCAATAAGCAGGGTTAATAAACTTAAATACTTTTAAGAAATTCACTTACATCACGTCAGCGAGACAGCTGAGGAAAAAATTAACCATTTTTGCTTAAATTTTGGAGTATATTTTTAATTTTTAAAAATGAATGATTCTTTTTGGTCTTTTGATATAATTCAAAATTTAGTAAAATCTACTTTGAGATTTTTAGATATTTGATACAATAATTAGATGCAGAATTTTATTTAGAATTGTTCTACTAAAAATTAACTCGATAACTCTATCGGTTCCCGAGTTATGAGCGTCCCAAAGGTTTTGGTTCAAGTTTATATCGATTATCCGGGGGTTTTTCGATAGCTTCCGAATCTGACATGTTAAGAAAACAAATTGAATATTTTTTTAAACTGTGTAACTTGTAACTAGTTCCACCTATTGAGAGGATTTAGACATCCCTCGCGGTACCCGAGTCTAACACACACTTACACTTACAGTTCTACACTTACGACTTTAACACTTTACACTCACACTTACATTTATGGAGGCGATAATAGCCTCAAAGTGCTTTTCACCTTAAAATACAAAACAAAACAAAAAATTAAAATAGACAAAAAATTAAATTATAATAAAAGCAAACCATTCTATTAAGCTAGGTTTAGATCTTGCACAGTGTCAACACAAAGGCGGTTACATTGACGCTCTGACCACCATCAAGACGATTTTTTTGTGTTTGTCCAACTATTGTGCACACTTGGGCTAATGCAGACGATGGGATGATTTATAGCGTATGAAAATGCCAAGCCCTAGCCGAGAATCGAACCCCTGGGTCCTCGGGGTGAAAGCCCAAGCCACCGAGGCGGCTACCCTCAAGACGAAAGTTACATGTAACGGTGGACGTATATTTAAACTTTGATCTCGATTAAATATGTTGCTTTTTTATCCACTAG
This sequence comes from Callitettix versicolor, assembly GCA_022606455.1. Classification (NCBI taxonomy): domain Eukaryota; kingdom Metazoa; phylum Arthropoda; class Insecta; order Hemiptera; family Cercopidae; genus Callitettix; species Callitettix versicolor. Next base: position 34,507,753 of record CM040189.1, on the reverse strand, counting down.
GGAAAATCTGTATTAATTAACATTTACAGGTTTTAAATTTCTTTGAAAATAAACCCTGACGAAAATTCATAACATTTCTTTCAATTTTTCGACAATATCGGTTCACCATCGAAATCACTGTAAAATCATTTAAAATCTATAAGATATAGGCTACGCGTAAATTAGCATTAAATTACGCGTAGCCTATAGCCTATGGACTTTAAGTGATTTTACAGTGATTTCGATGGTGAACATATATAGCATTAAGCCTCGCAGGGGTGCAGACTAGCTGCATCTATTAAGAGGATTTAGGCGTCCCTCGCAGTAAACGACTCTGACACACTTACACTTACACTTCACTTACTACTTTAACACTTTACACTCACACTTACATTTAGGGAAGCGATAATAGCCTTAATGTGCTTTTCGCCTTATATAAAAAAAAATTAGCATTAAGAAAAATGAGATGCTGTTAACGAATTTTATTGAAAAATGAGCTGCCACGCTGTTAGGCCTAACTGTGCCAAGTTCAGACCAAATCAAACTTTGAACTTTCGTTGAGAAAACAAAAGCAAATCGCGATTGCCGTCAAATTTATTTTCAAATTTTCAATGGATTTTTTAAATTTAAAATGCTAATTTAAGCAGATTTAACGCTAATTACTTGGTGAAATCAGATTTTCCACAGATGTTTAAGTTTTTTTTAAAGATTTATAATGATAATGGCAGCAATTTTGAAACTGTTAAGCACAATTTGCTGGGTAACGAAATTGTCCAAGCTATTAACAAAAATCGATTTTTGTATCAAGTGTGAATCAAATCACACCAAAATTGCGCATGTGAGAATGACACACACACACACACACACACACACAACAATACAATACAATATGTATAGACCCTTTAAAAACTGGTCTAGTGTATTACAGTTTACTGGACGTTAATGATCAAGGTCAGGGTAGGCCTAATTAATTTAAAAATATTCGCAAGTGACGTCGCCTAGTCAGACTCATAAATATTTTACCTTACATGAATACTGCCATTAGATTACAATAGTTTCCCCATGGTAGCAGTTCTTTTCATGGCGAAACCATGATTTTTAATGGAATAGTCTACATCATGTCCTGAAAACATACTAATTACATTTTTGTAAAATCCCTACGGTTTTGAAACAATGGATTACAAAATGCCAAACTTTATTTGAAATGTTTCCCACACTACAAATAGCATTATAAATGCAAATGCTTCACCTTCACTTTGTTTCTGAATTTTGGATAATCTTATGTTCTACGACTTACTGATCGTCTGACTGACTCAGTCACATGTTATTTCGTACTTTCAAACTTCGGTTTTCTTTGTTTTTCAACTTTAAGAACAATTCCCGAAAATAGCCGACGATATTTCGGGTACACCTGTATAAATTTGAAGGTTAACGAGGCGGTTTAGTGCACAACGTCCGTCTTGCGCTGAGGACAACCGGACCGTTCGTATGTAGAAATTGTATTTATTTGTAAAATTGTTAAAGTATGTCTTGTACACGCGTAGGCGTGATGTAAGACTGAAATCTAATGAACAGCTGATCAACAGTATATCAATAATAATTAATTGTTATGACTGCTTATTTCTACGCAATCTGCCGTACGATCTAACGGAATTCTTAGAAATTAAAGAAAACCTGTGGCGCCGACCTTCAATAACAGTTAGTTATATACACAGGCTACAAAACCTTAAATATCAACGGCTATCCGTTCTGCTATATCGTACAAGAATGTGTGCTCCCATTAATCATAGCGTATATGTTACACCTGGGCTCCGAAGCCGTTACCTAAGACATACGCCCAAGTGTCACTATAACTAACGCTTCTTCTTTTTTCTTCTCCTACTTTTCTGCGTTGAAAAGTAAAGGTCGCAAAGCGCACTCTAAAACTTCAACCTTGGACAACCCTGCCTCCAGTCTCATCATGTAATTAAATGCAATACAGTAGTGTAGTTTATATTTTATGGTGTATAACATATTTAAGTACTTTATTACAGAACGGTTATTCTGCGCAATTACAGTTGATTTCAGTGCGCATACGCTTCTGCGCATTTATAACTGTTTATATCATTTATAAACACGCTTGCAGATTTGTATAATACGTTATCTTACAAAAATATTATACGTATAACAGTTTATCTATAATAATTGTATGTAATAATAGACCATATCTCTCTTAATTACCTTTTAATTTCGGACCTGGGTCGTATAATTTGAATCGTCACTGTCACTACCTGAATTATCCATAAATAGTTTTATTTCGTATCAATTTGTTGAAAATAAGTTCTAAATTACGTTATAGGCTTAGTTTTCTAAATGAAATAAATCCTGACGCCAAGGTCACCTCGCAGACTGACGACAGGCAAAATAAGAACAAGTAATACTGTATATCCCGTTGATATTTACGTTTGACGTTTTGAAATAGTGAAACATTTTTTCGACCGACTAAGCGTTCTTTAAACGCCTAAACAACGGATATAAATTACACAGAACACGCCCACCCCGATGTACAAGAAATAACCGGATTTGTCTCAAGGTCGGATAATTCCAACAAGCTTTGATAAAATTGTAAGAGAAACTTGTGAAAATAAGTTCAAATATTAACTTTTATTTGATTTAAAACAGTGAACAAAAAACATATTTGTTATTTCGGTAGGCTACAATTAACTCAAAGAAGAGTAGAGTAGTTCAGCGTTCTACCGCCTTGTTCTGTTTTGTGTTTTGTGCTGAACGTTTCCAGTGTCTTAATCAGCCACAGTCATGGTCAGGCCTGTAAAGATTCACTCTTCCCATTGCCCTTTTGATTTTCGATGTTTTCTTCATATGTCCAACATCTACCTGTGTTGTTTTCGGAGACCGATAGGCCTTAATACTTACTACATACTGCTTGCTTTATATTGTCGAAAAAAGTTGTATTACTTATTCGGTAATTTTCCCCAAACTTTTTACAAATATTTTCCTTTATTCATTAGTGATTTTTTTTTCTGTAAGCGCCATTAAAAATGTTACGCTCGGCCTTGTGGGGAATACAGCAATACACTGGCCTGGCGGATCCCTGTGCGACTTCTCAAGCCTCATACATAACCTCTAAACAAATTAATCAAGTTAAAATCTGTTTAAATTTAAATGGCTGACTTCAGTCGCTTAAGTAATCTAGATTAAAACTTAGTTTAACGTTTAAAAAACACCTATTTTATTAAAAGTAGTTTAAAGATAAACTAAATTTTAAACTAAGGCTACACGACCAATTTACTTTGTACGCAAGCTACATATTATCTGCGACAATGATGTTCCTGCGCTTTAGCCTATAATCATTGTTGCAGTTAAACCAAAGCAAAGTTTAGCCTTGTTGTAGCCTATTTGTCAAGGATAGGCTAAATATCACTTGTTGCCAAGGTTTCTGGTCAGACATTATCGCTCATGGAGGAGCGATGACTGACTTGAACGAAAATAAACGTAATTACAGGTTGACCAATTACTTTGTCTCATGACAGAAACAAATTTCTAAAAATAATTATTTGATATTAAACTTTTTTTGGAAATTCTGATTTCGTCATTCTAATCAGTATTAAAATCTTATATATTAACATTTTGAACATTTACATTACACTGGAAATAAGAAACTGAACCGTGACCGCCGTCAGATTACATTTCAAAGTATTTTGAAAATTCACAATGCTAATTCATGTAGTTTATAATGCTGAATGTAAACAGTGATGCACCAATTTTAGTCAAAAAGTGAATTGTGTGTGTGTGTGTGTGTGTGTGTGTGTTCGTAATATTTATTAATTACAAAAATCAAATTCGAGAAATAACTTCGACTGTTTCTATATTCAACAAACAAATTCAGAATTATCGGTTAAATTGGTGGTCATTCAAAATCAGTTTTTTCATCTTTCTTTAAATCATGTATAAGTTTGGGGTGTTTTTAGTACTGCGGGGATGGAAAGCCATAAACTGAACGCAGATAAAACTTTAGTACACCAGCGTTTACAATTTTGGTTCGGTTTGATTGGCTCAAAAATTGGTGTAATAACTTAGATATATGTCATTCCAATTTTTTAATACCATTTCAAATCTAAAAAAAATCGTCTCTTTTATTTTACACTTTATTCAAAATCTGATTTCCTCTTCGTAATCAGTGTTAAAATTTGAATATTTTTTCCCTTAAAATTCCTTTGTGAAAAGAGTCTGACGGCGGTCAGAGTTGCGTTTCGTGTTTTCATGAAATGTAAAATACTAATTTATGCAGATTTCGTAATGTTAATTATAATGGTGAAATCATAATTTCAATAGAAAAGATTAAATATTGTAATATTATTAATTTTTTAAATTAGCTTCATCGTGTCAGCGAGACAGCTGCGTGCGTTACACAATTAACATAATTACATGAATGTAGTGGCCACAGGATACAGCTCCTGGCCATCACTTTTTCTCCAACATATCCTCTAATTTTAGCAACTGTTATTTGTAATACAGCGGGTTTAAACCACAAATAACAGAATAATCATTTTAACGTTATTTCTTAATGTCAGTTGGACACGAATAAGGAAAGGGATCGAAGTAAGTCACGTTAACAGGTACAGGTCCGAGTTCCAGAGAACGTCCTCGTTATCTTACCAAACTATCTCCTTCACCTTAGTCCTATATTACAAGTTTTTTTGCCCCTGCAGGGGGGTGCAGAGTAGCTGCACATATTGAGAGGATTTAGACGGCCCTCGCGGTAACCGAGTCTAACACACACTTACACTTACAACTTTAACACTTTACACTCACACTTACATTTGGGGGGAAATAGCCTCAATGTGCTTTTCGCCTTAAAATAAGAAAAAAAACAAAAAAAATTTTTTTTTACACCCAACTGGTTAGAGGCGTAGGTTGTTAGTCAATGTTTTAGAATCTATGTTCGATATTTTTGCTACCGCTGTTTTATGAAGCAAGAAGTCGACATTGTTTACGTTTGGTTTTGTACGAGAACTTTTTAGCTGTTAAATTACAATAAATAAATAAATATTTATAATATAACATTTATTTTAGCAGTCGCCTAATTACAACAAATAATTTTGAAATTATAATGTTGCAATCTTTTCTTAAAAAATCGATATATTCCGAACGATTAGCCTATCGAAGGTCGAGTGATGTAATCGATGTTTTGTATCGATATTGATCCAATTATACACCCACAAATAATTTCGTGATGGAACAAATATTGCAATTAGTTAAGTGGTTAGTTCGGTGAGTTAGGTTTGAAACTGGACAGTTTTTATCGATTGACAAAAGCACAATATGGTAACGTACACGAATGTCTCGACTTGAATCTGTCGTGCAGATAACGGATTTCATTGAAGCGAAATACTACCAGTTCGCTGCCACACGGGCCCATCGGTTACAAACATTTTCAGTAGACGGTTAGGCAAAACACATCGAGTGTAGGCCCTAAACTTTGTTTCGTCTCAGTTTATCCGTATTGTCGTATCCGAACGAGAAGCCTATTGTCGCTATCGATGAAGCCTATTCGGGCGTAAAACATGTTTTTCCCTTCGCATCGGAAGATCTAGCAAGCCTAGCAGAGTGTCCAAGTTTTGTGAACCAATGAGACTTGAAAAGAATATAAAACTAGTGTTGTGTTGTAGTCATATTACGCTACTTAATTACCACACAAAGCTATCATCTGATGGTAGGCCCTGCTCCGTGATGAGAAATTCCGTCTGATGCTTGCACAACAGATAGGCTGTTAACTACTCTCACAACTCATTAGAGATACTGGCAACTGTTGATGAAGTATCCTTCGACTGAGAACATAACAGTATTTGTCTTTAAAACAGTAAACGTTTTTGCCTATAAAAGTTTATAGTTATTGAGATATTCAACGAATCAACCGATCGAGCTAATAGTTTCCCACAAAGTAATTGTTAAATGTTTGTGCAGAGTTTCAATTCAATCAGTGAAACAGTTTTGGAGATATTAATTAGGCTATCGTTTTTTTTTATATTAGTTTTGGGTCACATGTACAGATGATTTTTTTCTTCTTATTTTAATTTTCTGGATCCTATCAAAATAAACCCCTCTGTGTATTCATTTTTCTGTGTACTTCAATAGATGTATACCGCGTATACAATAGGGTAGCTAGACAGGCGCGCGGATCGTGGTATCCTAATGAAAATGAAAGTAAAGTAATACAGTAGGCAATATGGCTATATGAGACCTAATCAAGGAGGCACTCAGGCACAGCTGTGAAAATAATTATTGGTTTCTCTTACTTTTAATGCACTACCGTGTTACTGTTAGCTTAGTACTGATGTCACGGTTGTACAACACTGATGTACAATTTCTAGAATTAGGCCTATAAAAAGTTGTATTGATTTCTCGCTAGCCTATACTATACGAAGTACAAGTCTGATGACCTTGAACTTGAAGATTTGATGGGCTTTAGGTTTCATGTCTGCCTGAGTGTTCAGATCGCCGGTGAATAAACCAATTGTTCGATTTTGATGAAATTTGACATGGTAATCTCATTTGTCCATATATCGAGATAATTTTTTAATTTTTTAAAAAGTTTTTTTATTAATATTTTTGATTCTAAAAATCGAATTTCCTCGAAATCGGATCTAACAGTTCTGATAACATTTTGCTAAATTGTAGTAAAAAAAACAAAAACGGTTTTGTAGCTTTTGAAAAACCGAAAAATATACATAATTTCACAAGATTAATTTTTAATCGAATTTTTGTCATATTAATTTAGTCACTAGTTTAAAAAATATACGTTTCTGGAGTAAATTGGAGAAAACCAAAAACAAATCCTGACCGCTGTCAGACTAACCAATTTTGACATGTTCTACTTTTGTATTGTTTGCCGCCATTTTGAAACTGTTGAATCGATTTTGCAAGTTCGGTGACAACTCGAGACACAAGACAAACGTACCAAGGCGATTACCAAAATCGATTTTGCAAGTTCGGTGACAACTCGTGACACAAGACAAACGTACCAAGGCGATTACCAAAATCGATTTTGCAAGTTCGGTGACAACTCGTGACACAAGACAAACTTATCAAGGCGATTACCAAAATCGATTTTGCAAGTTCGGTGACAACTCGTGAAACAAGACAAACGTACCAAGGCGATTACCAAAATCGATTTTGCAAGTTCGGTGACAACTCGTGACACAAGAAAAACGTACCAAAGCGATTACCAAAATCGATTTTGCAAGTTCGGTGACAACTCGTGACACAAGACAAACGTACCAAGTCGATTACCAAAATCGATTTTGCAAGTTCGGTGACAACTCGAGACACAAGACAAACGTACCAAGCGACAAAATCGATTTTGCAAGTTCGGTGACAACTCGTGACACAAGACAAACGTACCAAGGCGATTACCAAAATCGATTTTGCAAGTTCGGTGACAACTCGTGACACAAGACAAACGTACCAAGGCGATTACCAAAATCGATTTTGCAAGTTCGGTGACAACTCGAGACACAAGACAAACTTATCAAGGCGATTACCAAAATCGATTTTGCAAGTTCGGTGACAACTCGAGACACAAGACAAACGTACCAAGGCGATTACCAAAATCGATTTTGCAAGTTCGGTGACAACTCGAGACACAAGACAAACGTACCAAGGCGATTACCAAAATCGATTTTGCAAGTTCGGTGACAACTCGAGACACAAGACAAACGTATCAAGGCGATTACCAAAATCGATTTTTAGCCTTTGAGTTAAAGCGGACTAAAATTTCCGCGTGGTCAGCATCGGCGCTCATTTTAAGGCGCCGGAGCCGGGTCTTACCATGATGGCTGCTCAAGTAGCTATTTTCCAATGGAAATTTGTTAAAAAATAATTGTTTATCAAAGGGTTGCACGGAACAGAGTCTCGTAGTAGAATATTTTCCTATCTCTTTAATTGTTCATCTAAACGTACATAACCAAAGACCTAGTGGAATTGCCCAAACGTACAAATAAACGCGACCATGTGTCTGGTAAGTGCAATTGAAAGTTACTGCAAAGTTTGTTGTTGGAAAGGTCACTGACCATCACACACAGTGGCAATACGTAGCCTATGTGTTGTGAAACTCGTGCTGTATTCATTGTCACACAAACATGCAGCCTTGGACACTGTAGCGCATGTGAGAGTCCTGCACAAGATCGCTATTTCATTCAAATTTTTTAAGCCCGGCCTCGGTTGTGCAACTTTCTGTGAATCGGCCGCGATGTCGTAGGCCTACATAGCCCCACAAACACATACACACGCACGCACGCTCGCGCACGCGCGTGCCCACAGACACACACACAACAATTACACAAAAATAATTATTTTGAACATTAAAATTGAAAAATTGAAATTTAAAAGTTATAAAGTAATTATTAGTTAAGCAAACACATCAACTAAGAACCAAATATTATATAGTTAAGACATTTAAGAATTTTTAATATACGATTATATCATCCGTCGCGGCGGTCTAGTGGCAAGACTGATGGTCGCTCCAATACTCCGATGCAAATTTACTTGTATCGTTTTCGTCAAATAGCCTACTATTAGACTACACTAAGCAGGCCAATTCGTGCCTCGACACGTAATATTGTACTGTATTTCTGATGTAAAGATGACACGAACTTTACAAAACACGATTTTAATTAATTCCATGATATCTCTGTTTGCTAACTGGGCTGGTTTCTAATTCCTTATTTATATAACGTCGTCATTAGATTTGTCTAGAGGTCCGGGGTGACAAGTTGTCAACAAAGGCGTGAAAACACCGATAATCGTGGCACGCAGCTGTCTCGTTCGCATAATGGAAGCCAGTTTCCACATTTTTTTTTTATCTTGCACTTTTTTTGAATATGCTATTTCATTATCAATGAACGTAAAATTTGCTTATTTTTAATTTTCAAATTATATTTAAATTACGAAGAAGAACCCTGAACGTCGCCAGATGTATTTTATGCAGACTAATGTCGATTACGACGATTAACTCACATTTTTAAGCATCGCGATTCGAATAAAACTATCTCAGGGAGATTTCCATTTTGTGTCATTTTACTTCCAATCCTAGTCTTCGTGCACTTCAGCAGTAGTGCCGAAATTACCGGCCACCCCGTAATATCAGGAGATGATTTACATGTTTTCGTCTCAACAGAGAGCAGATAGCAGATAGCAGATAATTAACAGGACCAGGTTGTGAAAGAACTTTAAACAATAGGCGGCAGATTATACAGCTTCCGGTTCCCAGGTGATGACGTCAACAATACGTCCGGTGCATGCTTCGGGTAAACGTGTGTGAAATAGTTTTGGTCCGAGCACATAACAAGAAATAGCAGACTTTGATTAATTAAACCTTGTTTTACGTAGCATTGCTCACCCACATCTGTAGAATTTCCATTTCCGTTCATCCTGCAGCTCGACATTTGTGCAAAGATCTGAAATTGGAGCTTTCGAGAGATATCGAGAACTACATTGAAGCCTATTTGTTAACGAATTTATATTAGACCAGCCAGAAAGCCAATCCAGACCTCTAGAATACTTTTTTCTGGAGAGAGAGTCGATTTTGAACTGATTTTAAACAAACAACCGCGATCCATTATTTAAACTGTTAACTAGTCATAATTATTTTGTCTCTCCAGAAACATATTAGCCTAAACTAATGTAGGTCTGTTACATAACAAATTGTTTAACCATAGAAATGCCAATAAATTCAAGCAATTCAATCTTATTACTTAATCCAAATGCCACATTAAGCAGCAATTATAACAGTCATCATCGCTATCTGAACCTGGACTAGGCCTAGCCTACATGATAAATCAGTTTTTAATTAACATTACAAGAACCAAGATTAAATGTTAATTAATGACATAATTTAACAGGCACTTCCTACTTGGCTGCCTGTCTACAAACACTGCTAGAATATTGCACAAACTTTCTTACACCCAAACAGCGTCATTAACTGCCTAAACAGATTGGCATCCGTTTAGAGTAATGAGGACGATGGTAAGGGTAAAGCGACGGGGTAACTTGAATTGCGTAGTTCAGATACGGGTGTTTTAGTCACATCGACCACCGAGCCCGTAACTAGACGGATGACTGATGAGGACGAGGGTAAGGGTAAAGCGAGGGTTTACCTTGAATTGCGTAGTTCAGAGACCGTGTGCTTTGGCCACATCGACCACCGAACCCGTAACTAAACGGATGCCAGCTATACTAATGAAGACGAGGGTAAGGGTAAAGCGAGGGTTTACCTTGAATTGCGTAGTTCAGAGACCGGGTGTTTTAGCTACATCGACCACCGTGCCCGTAACTAGACGGAAGATATTTCTTGAAAATATACGTCACATTGCAATTTCGGATACATATTTAGAAAAACGTTATACCTACCTCATTACCTCATGAAAGGGTAATGAGGTAGGTATAATGGACCAAATTTAAATCGAAAGTTATACAGCCTAGGAAACTGGGAGAACCTCTGCCCACTTTTTGTCAAACCCAAAAGAACAATTGAGAATGTAATTATTTAAACTGTTACAATAGAGAACATAATTATTTATAATTTTAATTTTATTCAACATCTGTTTTGAAAATTATAAACAACTTAATGATTATTATTATTTACCATTCTTTTCAAACTAACAGTTTCAGCCTTTATAGTCCAACCTAAGATCTACACATTAAGAAAAATGTAAATATTTTTCTCAAAATCGAGACCAAAACCTTAAAATGAGTCTTCAACAAGTCTCTCTAAATATTTTTTAAAAATTTGATCTTACGGAGTTGTAAGCTGTATACAGATGTGAAACAGAAGAAAGTTTAATTGAAGAAATCATCCTGACGAAAGGGGATTTTAGTAACAAGGTACCTCATTACTCAATCCTTAATTAATTCAACACTTTTTTAAAGCAAATTTTTATTAGAAAATGAGCTATCCTGGTAAGACCCAGATTCGGGACCTTGAAATCACTCAATTCTGATCTCTAGATCATTTTTTAAGTATTGTTAATTTTTTTATATATAAATTGCGCGCGCGCGTGTTTTGTGTGTGTGTGTGTGTGTGTGTGTGTGTGTGTGTGTGTGTGTGTTGGTATGCTGACGTTTGCAATTTTGATCCGAGTTCATCGATTTCGGAAAAAATTGATTTAGGTTGATCATAAAAATCAGCTCAACAATTTCAAAATGGCGGTTATTACACATATTAAAAAATGCATAACATTTTTGTTTTCGCCTCTTTAGAGAACTTGTGAGATTGTAGAGGTATAAAAGTCTGAAATGTAGCCTTCCCCTAATAAGAGAGTGGACTGAAATAAGATTTCGAAACGAGAAAGGCGTAGGGTTAACCGGAAGCTGTTGGTCTAACTCTAAGAGGCTTAACTGTTAGGTTGATAATGACTTTAAACAATGCAAAGTGCTATGTGATTAGCAATTATTGTTTTTCATATGAATGCAATAATTTGTAAATTTTAATTATAGTCAATTAGCAATTACAAAGAAAAGCAATAAAGCAAAGCTTTATTGCATCTTCTTCGAGTTGAATACTAACTCATAAAAAATTACTGCCTAAACAAATTAAATATCTTATTATTAAATTCTTTTTTAATTTAATGTAATATTGTAAGCCCTTGAACTTTGCAACAGGTTCTACTGGTATAGGCTATTTCCGAACGTTTCTTTGCAGCTGGAAATGTCTTTCGCGAAAGCGAAATTTAAACCCGCTAAATTATTTTTCAAGGAATTCTCGTTACTCTCGTGTCCCATTCAAAAAGTTTTGTGTTTGGAAAATAAAGTGGGAGAATCGAAACGAAATTTTAAAAAATATAACCAAAAATGTTTACAGTTCGAATAAAAAATAATGAAAAATTTAACGTTCGTAAATTAAAAAAATAAAATAAAAATACAGTTCACAACAGACCAAACAAACAAGAGCAAATTAAAACCCGTTTGTCCATATTTTAAGGAATTCTCACTTGTTTACACTTTCTTTTTAAGCGAGATATTTATGTAAAGTACGATGGTGGTAAAACATCAAACTTGGTAATATCTTTTACAATTAGTTAATCAGGAAAAATGCGGCCATTCTGTTGTTCCCTTTAAACTTCAAATTAGTAAATTAGCTTTACGGCGAAAGCCTTAGGCTACATATTATATGTGTGCACACACGCACATGGGCGCGAGCGCGCGCGCGCACACACACACACACACACACACACACACACACACACACACACACACACACACACACACACACACACACACACACACACACATACACATAAGCGCGAGTGAGCGCGCGCTGGTGTTAACGATCCCTCGAGACGTGTTACAGAGATCACGATCGGTGCTCATTTCATGAGTTCTGGTCTTACCTATGGACTGTTGGTATACATTCAGCATTTTTTTGCGGATTTCCTCAGTTCTGAATTCCATTAACAAACGTTTAACTGTCGGCAGAAATATGAACTCATTCATTCAGACAGATGATATATGCTAAACACGAAGCAACAAAGTTAGCGAACCTGGGAAAGAAACAACCTATGACCAGAGCGAGAGACCTTGAGCAATGTTGTTGCAACCAGGCAAGGTCGTGGAGCATCCTCAAGTGTCACTCCACTCAATGGGAACGTATCCTGTCATTAAAGCGTACATACAGTAATAGCACTTTCTATTCTATTTTACAGTCAAAACAAATTTCAGTTTTAGTTCCATTGTATAGTTATAAGTAATATTTTAGTTTTGTAAACAATCGTATGCTGCATGCTGAACTGACTGTCGAGCTACGTTGAGATTATTTAAAGTGTTAAAGTATAAAGAATAGTTTTCGAACCCTTTAATGAACTCAAACACTTTTAAAATATTTGACAACGCACTTGGTATGGGACTTGGCAAAACAACTTTTGGAACAAGTTTAGTCCGGTTGTTAGATTTATACTATTTCGTTTAAACTTTAGTCAGTACTGAGTAAGAAATAAAAGAAAGTTGAGGCGTTCAGCTCTTACTAAATGTCTTTTAAAAATTAAAATTTGTCTTAAATTGATTTTTTAAATTTTACATTCAATCGTTTTTCCATCAATAAAAGGAGAATGAAATCTGAATTTCAGAAATAAGGCTGCTTTTCGTGAACTGAGTTTTTCGAAAGCTGACATGCACGATTTCGTTTTTATAATTGCGGCAAACAGCTGACTCGCTGACGTGATCGAAGCTAATTTTCAAAAAGCCCTCTTTATCTTACGCTCTTTTAAAACTATTATTGGAGTTATTGGATATATTAAAATATTAAACTTACAAATTGCTTAAAAAAATACGAAAAAAAACCCTGACCGCCGTCCAATAAAATTTCTTAATTTCAACTGATATTAAAAATTGAAAATAATGTCATGGAATTTTTAATTCTGACTGCGATGATAAAATCACATTTTAAAATAGTATGAGAAAAAAATTGAATTTTTAAAGATTTAAAATGCCCGCCATTTTAAAATTGTTGACAAATTTTGCTGGTTAAGGAACTAGGCCAATCAATTACCAAAATCAATTTTGTGCGCCAAGTTTGAGTGAAATCAGACTAAAATTACGAAGGTGATCGTGCTAAAACACACACACACACACACACACACACACACACACACACACACACACACACACACACCATATATATATATATATACATATATATATATATATATATATATATATATATATATATATATATATATATATATATATATATGTGTGTGTGTGTGTGTGTGTGTGTGTGTGTGTGTGTGTGTACATAATTTAAGGAACCCCTCACTGAAAATGGTACCTTGAGTGAGGATCGGTTCTCATTTCTAGGTCCCGGGTCTGGGTGTCATCATTATGGCCACTAAAAAGACGTAGTTCTCTTAGAATTAACGATAAATTTTGTTTTAGAGAAATACTTGTCGTGTCTTCGAAGATCAGCTGACGTGACAATTACTGCACACTGCTTTATTATTTAGGAACCGGAAATACGTACCTCTTACTCTCACGAGTAACTCTACTTCCTGTCTAAGTCTAACTAAATCGTTTTGTAATATTATTACTGCACTGTAAACTGTGTAGGCCATTAGCTAACAATACTTTTCTTACTGTTTTGCTGCTGCGTCTGAACTTGTGCACTTCAATAACACAAGGTTCGAGAATCGCTTAGCTCTCAATTGGAATGAAATATGGACGTTGAGGACAAAAATAGTTGTAACCTTTGCTTATTAATTAGAGAATCGTTAAAGAACTTCCACTAGAAAAAGAGATATCGTAAAGCCATTTTAGGTATTCCACATTAGGACGTAGGCCTGCACTGGCACTGAGTCATTAAATCTTATTCATTAAACATTCTTATATTTTGTTTACGTTACAATTATAGCATTCATAATTTTGTTTGGGCAAGTCCTTTACTTAGCAAAATCCTTTCTAAATTCTTTAAATAGAACCTGTTTTGAAAATGAAATTTCAAAAATAAAGAGCGATAATTTTCTTAAATTTTTTTAATGTCATTTTGAAACCCTCCCCCTAATCCCTAATCAATAGTGTCGATTTTCAAGTATATAATCAAAAGTTATGACTGTTCAAAGATTTTGAATGGCCACCATTTTAAATCGGTTAAAAGAATTTTTCTGGATAAACAATTTCTCAAAGCAATTACCGAAATAAGTTTTTATGCCAAGAGGGAATCGAATCGGACCAAAATTACGAAAGAACGCCCACATGCGAGGTTCCAGTTTATGCCCTTTAGCCGATGTGGCTGAGACACCTTTTAGTCTGGCGCACCTCACGTTGCGGGTTTGAGGCGCTGTTACTTCCTTTATGTAACGTTCCATCAGAGTGTCTGCGAATACTTCCTCGCATAGGACAAAACATATTGGCTCCAATCGCTCAAACATTTGGCGTTCTGCAACCACAACCGCAATAGAAGAAAGCTCTTACCGGGGCTATAGTATGCTAAACGTAGCCTGTCCTGCGCCTGGTTAATTAGATTAAAGATTGAAGACTAATTGGAACAAGGAACGCGGAAATGGCCTTTCTTCTGTCTGTGGAACGTGGAATGCGGTGAACCGTACGTTTGTCTTGAGATGACACCGGCTGTAAGGCCTACTTATGTAACACTTACGTTACATTGGGAAACTTAACCCTTTGAACTAATTTTGCTGAGTGTACAGTTTTGGGGTTATTTGGGTTTCAAACTTTTGAAATAAACGTAATTTTGAAATGAATTAAAACACAGACAGACAAGATTAGGAATATTGTTAAAATATATATATATATATATATATATATATATATATATATATATATATATATATATATATATATATATATATATAAATGAAACCATTGCCCAGATTTTCTGTAAGTAAACAATTTTTAATGAAGTCGAAAAAAGGATAATTCTTTCAAAATCTTTTCATCGAATTTTCGTTTTCCTCCAATTAATCTCTTATGAACGAATTTTGATAAATTATATTCGACCTCCCGGATTTTTTTAAATCAAAAACTAATGAATTTAATTTTTACGAAAAAAACCAACGAAATAATAAATAATATTAATAAAAACATGACCGAAATATTTATTGAACCCGATTTTGAGAAACTGAAATTCTAACTCAAATACAGACATAATTCTCCTTTGGATTTTGGGAATTTGAATACAGATAAATTATCAATTTAAGATAAATTTTTCCAGTCACAATGCCACTTACTTCGTACAGTAGGCCTATCACTCCGCTTGCCTAGCGGAGACTTCCCGCCTTTGTGTACGTTAACCATTCGTCACGATAGTCGTCGTTAGGCAGGTGTCTGTCCGTCTGACCTAATTATCACGTGACCATTCTTTTCTCAAGGTTAATCGCGCTGATTTTCGGAAACGCTTGGTCATTAGTTAAACGTTGACACTTTGGAAACTGTTTTGTCATAGTTTACTTGTACTTCGCCTCGGTGACAGCTTGTTTGACAGTATTCACTGAACTGATATGATTAGTGACTGGGCTGGTGTCGGATCACAACTAACGTTTCTAAAACTGGTAGGGCAAAGAAATCTTCCGCCGCTGTTACCTCTCGAAATCTGACGCATCGTCTTAACAAGCGTTAAAATCAACAAAAGATTTTACCTACATAAAAATTGGCGGTCAGGGCTCCAATGCTCCAGTGCTAATTACGATGGTAAAATTAGATTTTAAAACATCAGTTAAAAAAGCTGTGATTTCTATAAGGTGTTGCTGTTAGGAAACAAACACTTGAAACTATTGTTCTCAGTAACGAACTCGCCAGCTTTTAAGAGTGTAGATTTGTTTATCTAAATTACGAACGCTACATTTAAATAACACTTGTAACGATCTTTCAGAAAGTGATCCGCTTTAATTTCAAGATCTCGGGATTCAGGTGTTCTCTAATAAAGTGAGTTTTATATAACACTGTTCGTGTGATATTACGGCGTGATCAGAAGGAATAGCGCTACTCATGAAGCAGTTTGGGGACAGGTTAGCTAATGTAGGAGTAGGTCTACGCCTTCCGGGCAAATTTTAAGTTATGGATCAATCTGCATTGCCTTACGTTCTAACTGTGCTCTATACAAAGTAAACTATAAAACACGAAATGTGAAAGTTTTTTATAATCGATCTTGTTAATGCTCAGCGATCCAATAAGTCCAAATGCCAGCCCGTGTGTAGGCTACAGCTTAACAGATTTCGATGAAATTTAACATGCATTTATGGTTCGACAATTGTCCGTATGTCAGAATTAAAGGTTTTGTATTAAAGGCTTGTTTGGTCAAAAAACTAAGGATTTGTTTTTTTTAATAGACCTTGACGATTTTCATAAAATTTTGTCCGATGTAGTCTATAAGACCCTAATAAAACCTACGGGTTTCTAAGATCTCGAAAATATGGTTCGTGAATTAGACAAATCGTGAAATCGAAATAATATTCTGAAATCGGAACACCAGATTTTGCCAACTTTTTTACTCAGAGGGTTTGCAGACGGATGTACAAGTCAGACTGATGTTTTCACGATAGCCTTCTTACATACAAAGTTGTCACACTGCTAGCCTACGCAAAGTCGTACTAGACACGCATAAAACATCGGTCTGTTGGCATTACATTACAAAAACTGCTTTTAAAAGGCAAACTTACAGACCAATAAATAATGAAATAGTTCCCTTATTACCAGTAGGTAGCCTACTTTTGATACACTAAACGAATTTTCATTCAGTAGCGAAAAAGAAGAGTTAATGTTTTAGAAGTGCATGGATTTCCCCTAAGCGCCTCATCCTCCCCGAGCAAGGTTTCGCGCTCAGCTGAACTGCGACAATTAACAGGGACCGCTGTAATGAAATTAGCGCCCCAAAAATTGTTCACTGCCAACGCCTTCGGCGCGAGAACGCATTATTCATCCGCATCAAGTAGGCCTACTCTTATTATTAAAACATTGTAAAGCCATAAACATACAACATCGATCAAGATCGATATGGCAATGTTAAACTGCAGACAGGTAATCCTAAACCCGAAAACAGATTAAAGTGACAGTTATAACTCCAGGTTGACCCCGCAGGGGGTGCAAACTAGCTGCACCTATTGAGAGGATTTAGACATCCCTTGCGGTATCCGAGTCTAACACACACTTACACTTGCAACACCACACGTACGACTAACACTTTACTCTCACTTAAATTCAAAGAGGCGATAATAGCCTCAGAGTGCTTTTCGCCTTAAAAAAAACCGAGGTTTAATTTTTTTCTTTCTCGCCTCGCTCGATTACAGTCAACTATACTACATACTGTATACTGTA
>CM040189.1:34477460-34484960 GCA_022606455.1 Callitettix versicolor | reverse complement strand
TTTATAAAACAATTTATTGTTTGACAGTTCCCAGATAAATCCGTGAAATAGTTTCGAGCAAGACGTATACCGTCTGCCATAATTATCCGTTTGTTACGGAACTTTAACTGTATTCGCTATTAACTGATATTACTGTATTAAAGTTAATCAGTAAATAGAGTTGTAATTAAGAATAAAAATCTTCAAAATGATAATTTTACAACGAATATTTGTTTTATGATATACTTGTAAAATGTGTAGCTCCTATTGTAGTAAGGATGGTCACGTTTAAATGGTTTAGCTAAATTAGAGTTATAATGAGCTTTTTCTGCCTATTTTTGAAAATATTATTTTTCTAAATTTATAAACGCGATATATTATGAAAGTGTATGTATTTTTCACGGTAAAGTCGAATTGTTAACTTCGTTTGATTACTGGCTAAGATTTAGGCAATTGATTCCATTACGTTTTCTGTGAGGAAATAATGTGATCATTCAGTAGCAGTGTTTTTATTTTGTTTTTACAGTTTCAGAAACGACCAATAAGTTTATTTTTGTCTGTAAGAGCTATTTAATCAGAAATTAGCTTATTCAAAACCGTATGAACAGTGATTTATTAGTATTTTATGTTATTTGTCTGTTTAAATACTGGAAACAACGAGCCTAATAAACTTAAATATAAGAAGTACTCTATTAGAACAATTACATAATTACGGGGTGGAAAGTTTGTGCAATGTTCTTGAACCATTTATTTACTTATATTCATGGTCCGGGGCATCACAAGCGAAGCGAAACGACCATAGTTTCAAGGCTAAATCTTGAGTAGTTGCAACGTGTTGGATGCCTAATCAAAATGTTTCTTACGGTCAGCACTTCTACAGCAATGATGGGGAGGAAGTCAGGAGGATACAGTGTTGCCAATCTTAAATTTTTAAATATTGGGTTGATTTTACGTCCTACATACATATATACGCATATACATAATACACGCAACACTTGTTATACTATTTTTTTTACCTTCTCTCGCTCTCTCTCTCTCTCTCTCTCTCTCTCTCTCTCTCTCTCTCAATCTCAATTTCTCTCTTTCTCTATTTTTCTCTCTCCCTCCCTCCCCTCCCTCTCCCCCTCTCTCAATCTCTCTACTCTCCCTCTCTCTCCCTCCCTCAATCTCTCTCTTTCTCCCTCTCTCTCCCTCCCTCTCTTTCCCTCTCCGGGCCGCCTCGGTGGTCTAGTGGATAGCGTACTAGGCTTTCATCCCGAGGATCCGGGTTCGATTCCCGGCGAGGGCTTGGCATTTTCATACGCTATAAATCATCCCACCGTCTGCATTAGCCCAAGTGTGCACAATAGTCGGACGTTAAACAAAAAAAAAAAAAAATCTTTCCCTCTCCCTCTCTCCTCTCTCTCTCTCTCTCTCTCTCTCTCTCTCTCTCTCTCTCTCTCTCTCTCCCTCTCCTTCACAGTGTACCCTAGCTGGAGGAGAGTTCGTTATAAGGGTTTAATGACAATGTTATGGTGAAATGCTTAACTGCAGTTTCGACGTATAAAGTGGCCATCAGTTGACCTAGCCTTGAAGATAGGTCACATAGGCCTACAATAGAAAACCCTATTTTTTTAAATAATGAATGGAAAAAGGGTTGCTAAGGTACGGGCAATGGATACAGAATCTATATCTGGTACGGGACAGAAGGTGGGATCCTCAAAACCGGTGTCGATTGGGAGTCGATGTGCTCAAAACCAAAAACGATGGCTTCCTCCACACGTCATGCAGAGGCGTCTCAGCTGCTGAACGTTATACCTGAGCGACGGTTTTAAAAATATGTAATGAATAAGAAATAAGAAAGATGATCGTTGCATAGATACGTTACTTTTTACTGCTATTCATGTTTTAAAATATTTAAAAAATACTGTATTTGTGAAAA
The DNA here is from genome assembly GCA_022606455.1 of Callitettix versicolor. NCBI lineage: Eukaryota > Metazoa > Arthropoda > Insecta > Hemiptera > Cercopidae > Callitettix > Callitettix versicolor. The sequence goes on along the minus strand of CM040189.1, from coordinate 34,483,060 downwards.
AGAATACAGTGCATACCAAGAAGAAAGCCACGTAATTTAATCTTTATGTTTACTGTTGAATACATATTCCACAAATTAAAGCAGCTAACAATCCAATTATCTTTCACTAACAGAAAAGAGAGGACAGTACAATACTGTGCGAAGCACAAGATCTCTGAGCCTAAGTGTGGTGGGATAGAACAAACATCAGCAAACAGCTGCGTTTCAGCTGATTCTTGTTTCTATCGGCAGTAGATGTGCTTGACCTGCCGGTCGGCTCCGTTCATTTCACTCAAAATGTTTTTCTTAGGCGCTTGTATACAAGTTATTTTCAACACTAAATTTGAATAATACAATATTTAATGGATACAAAAATAGCCGTTTTTAACGTAAAACAGACATTTTAATGGACTTTTTCAAAAAAAATATCCTATTTCTGAGGCCGTTATAGCCAAGATCAACTGTAGGCGTTTATAAACTAATCATTTTTTTTTATAGATTTTATTCTTTTTAAGGCTGTGTTCGTTACACATTAAAATGGCTGGTCAGTTTTTCCAAAGTTTAACACTTTATACTCTTATCGGGTATAAAAAATTATACACTTCGTTTTAAAATTTTTAAAAAATCCAAAAAGTTGGTCGAGACAGAAATCTAGAGTCATTTGGCTGTTACTGTTGTTAGCTTCGGTCATTATTCTAGGACAAAATATATTCCATCTCAGGCCTTCCTTAGCGACTGAGTAACTGGGGAATTTCCCTTGCATAGCGGCCTACGAACTGGACCAGTTTGAAGTGTGCATTCACTGGCGCTTCCAAAACAACATGATTCATGGGTTTTCTTTGAATAAAATAACTTTCGAAAATTCGATATGGCTGTTGATGTTAATACTTCACTGTGTACAATGTCTGGTCGGTTCATCGTCTCTGACATTTCCCCTACTATTTAGCCGAGAGAAAGTATTGCTTAATATGCCTGCATACTTTAAAGATAGCGAATTTCCAATGGAAAATGAGCTATTAGAGCAGCCATCATGGTAATATGCAAACACCACACACATATATATATATATATATATATATATATATATATATATATATATATATATATACAAAACATTTAGTGAGAAATGTAAGCACATCCAAGCAAGAACTGATGAACAGATTTTTTTAGGTTTTTCGATAGATTTCGAACCGGTGACGTTTGTGTGTGTGTGTGTGTGTGTGTGTGTGTGTGTGTGTGTGTGTGTGTGTGTGTGTGTGTGTGTGTGTGTGTGTGTGTGTGTGTGTGTGTGTGTGTGTGTATGCGCGCGGGCGCACTTACGCGTGTTAGCACGCTCATGTTAGCAATTTTAATCCGTTCAACAGTTTCAAAATGTGCCCATTTGAAATTATAAATTCGCGGTTTTAAATGTTTTTGAAAATCTGGTCGTAGCCACAGTTAAAATTGCACACATTAGCATTTTGAATTTCGAATATGACAGCAGACTGGGTTCTATTTTTCATTTTCGTATTGGCACTGTAATGCCGGTATATGAAGGTTTTAATTTTGACTATTATGGTGATTTTAGGATTTTCAAACAAATAGTAGATACAAAAATTACTTTGTAATTTTACTTCTATCACGTCAGCGTGCCACGATTTCTATTGCATTTCCCTTGGACATGCTGTGTGCATGTGTTAGCACTTCGAAGTCAATTTTTTAAAAATCGCAATTTTTACGGTAGTCTGGGTTCATTACATATCTTTTAAAAATGTGAACAATTATTTTGAGAAAATGCAATTTTTCAGTATTTAGAAATGTCTGTGTACGATTTATCCAGTTACTGTACATAGTTTAATGAAGCGCAGAAGACTTGAGGTCATTTTCGCATGGTTTCGGAGCAGCGGCTGACCAACACCAACGAAAGTGAATTCGCTTTGGTAAGGGAGCCGTCCTTGACCCTATTGCGGGCCCCCTACTCTTCCCCGGGAGAAAGGGAGGACACAGTTCTTCGTTGATCTTACCTGACGCCTTGCTAGCATCTTCAGTGTATCAGTGCTGTCTAGCGAGGACTTTATACATAACGGGGTGAGTATACATAATTTAATCTGTTCACAAATATTTTCTTTGCTAGTGGATAAAATAGATTCGCAGCTGTTTCGCTGTGAAATATAAAAAATAAAATTTTAATATATGCTATGCTGTACACTTTAAACTAATTTATCTAAATTACATGAAATGTTTTTGTTGAGAAAAAATCTAATTAAATCCAATTTTTTTAATCCTGCTCTAACGATTTTGCTTAAGTGTAATCCAAAAGTACCCAAACAAAACGTCACCGGTTCGAAATCTATCGAAAAACCTAGAAAAATATGTTCATCAGTTCTTGCTTGGATGTGCTTACATTTCTCACTAAATTAGTTGTATCAAATTTGATATAAACAAATATACTGTACTTGTTTAGTACAGCAACTTTAGAAGAAAAAAACAAAAACCTTGACAGTCGTGTGGTTGGGTTTTTAATAATTTCTGACAAAATCTGATGCAACGTTTTTCTGGTGATCAGACTTTTCGTCAAAATGAGTTAAACTAAACAAAATCACCAGAGCCAATTTACAAAAAAGGCCCTACCAATTTCTACTAAGGTGTTTTGTGGTAAAAAAAAGCTGGTTTAAATCTAAATACTTTGTAGAATAATAATTATATTGTATAATTATGGGGAAGCTTAGTTGCCAACCAATCAGTTCTTTTAGTCTTTAGTTATTTAAGCAGATACACACGGACAATCAGGTAAACACACTACGCACGTTTTCTTTGAAACAAACGGAAATATTTGTTATGTACGTTGAATAGTAAACAAGTAAAATTAGTATTTTGGGAATACTCTATCCACTGCAGTGTACAAATTTTGAAGATGTAAGATTTTGTGTGAGTGGTTCACTGATGACGTACAGCTGTTGTACTAGGATTAAGCGTGATGGATTCAGGCTTGAACTTTTGTATTTAGTATCAGTAGTCATGCTTGATTCTAAGAAATCAGTAGAAAAGCACTTTATTACCCAGACCTTGTGGTTATAGGTTACACAGCTGCTTGATAGGCTACTATTATCAAGAAATTTTATAACAAGATCCACGGTATAACAATGAATTTATAACAAGACCCGCGATCTAACAGTGATTTTATAACAAGACCCGCGATCTAACAGTGATTTTATAACAAGACCCGCGATCTAACAATGATTTTATAACAAGACCCGCGATCTAACAATGATTTTATAACAAGACCCGCGATCTAACAGTGATTTTATAACAAGACCCGCGATCTAACAGTGATTTTATAACAAGACCCGCGATCTAACAATGATTTTATAACAAGACCCGCGATCTAACAATTATTTTATAACAAGACCCGCGATCTAACAATTATTTTATAACAAGACCCGCGATCTAACAATAATTGTATAACAAGAACCGCGATCTAACAAAGATTTTATAACAATACCCGCGATGCAATCTAACAGTGACTTTATACCAAAACCCGCGATCAAACCAAGACCCGTTTTACAATCGAACAGTGATTTCATAACAAGACCTGCGATGTAACAATGATTTTATAACAAGACCTGCTATCTAACAATGATTTTGTAATAAAACCCGCGACCTAACAATGATTTCATAACAAGACCCGCGACGACCTAACAATGATTTTATAACAAGACCCGCGACCTAACAATGATTTCATAACAAGACCCAAGACGACCAAACAATGATTTCATAACAAGACCCGCGACCTAACAATGATTTTATAACAAGACCCGCGATCTAACAATGATTTTGTAATAAGACCCGCGACCTAACAATGATTTTCATAACTAGACTCGCGATGACCAAACAATGATTTTATAACAAGACCCGCGACCTAACAATGATTTCATAACAAGACCCGCGACGACCTAACAATGATTTTATAACAAGACCCGCGACCTAACAATGATTTCATAACAAGACCCAAGACGACCAAACAATGATTTTATAACAAGACCCGCGACCTAACAATAATTTCATAACAAGACCCGCGACGACCAAACAATGATTTTATAACAAGACCCGCGTCCTAACAATGATTTCATAACAAGACCCGCAACGACCTAACAATGATTTTATAACAAGACCCGCGACCTAACAATGATTTCATAACAAGACCCAAGACGACCAAACAATGATTTCATAACAAGACCCGCGACCTAACAATAATTTCATAACAAGACCCGCGACGACCAAACAATGATTTTATAACAAGACCCGCGACCTAACAATGATTTCATAACAAGACCCAAGACGACCAAACAATGATTTCATAACAAGACCCGCTACCTAACAATAATTTCATAACAAGACCCGCGACGACCAAACAATGATTTTATAACAAGACCCGCGACCTAACATTGATTTTCATAACAAGACCCGCGACGACCAAACAATGATTTCATAACAAGACCCGACCTAACAATGATTTCATAACAAGACCGCGACGACCTAACAATGATTTTAACAAGACCCGCTACCATAACAAGACCCGCGACGACCAAACAATGATTTTATAACAAGACCCGCGACCTAACATTGATTTTTACATTGATTAAGGTGGTAAAACAAAATCTGATAACGAGTTTTGAAACTGGTCGTTTTTACCAAAAATTTTCCAATTGAAATGAGTTATTGGAGCTGCCATCGTGGTAAGACTCGGACGCTGAACTGACCTCTACGTCATTTTTTGATGTTAAAATTTTTATATTAAAAAAATATGAGTAATAGCATGACCACGTGTGCAATTTTAATCCGATTTTATTTAAACTTTGATCTTTTAGCAGTCTAAAAATAGCGACCACTTCAAATTTTTAAAATTTCATAACTGCAAATCTGATTTTACCATACTGTATTTATCAACGATTAAAATTGCATAAATTAGCATTTTGAATTCGAAATTCCGTTGAAATAAATAAATTAAATTCTACTACAGACAGTGATCATTTTCGTATTTTCAATGCAATTTGAAAGTTTAAAACACTAATATATCCATAGTTTAATGATGTTTATGGTTAATTCAATGAGAATTAAAAATCTGTAAGAAAAAAGAAAATTACTTTGTAAATTCGCTTCCTTCACGTCAGCCGCGTGCTGTTAATGTTTCTGTTTCCAAACTCTGTCTTTACCCATTACTTATGTATTGAGACCCTGCGAAAACGTCAGTCGCCCATAACGGTAACAATGCAACGCGCAGTGCGAACCGACGAATTATAATTTAATCTATGTGCGAGCCTGAACAGAGCTATCTGTTAACATGTGTGTGTGTGTGTGTGTGTGTGTGCGTGTTACACAGCAAAATCCGCTAAACAGTTTCAAAATGGTGACCATTTACAAGTCTTAAAAATCATAGCGTTTTGTAACACTGTTTTGTAAGTTTGAATTCACCATCGTAATCGGCGTTAAAATTTTGCTAAACTTGCATTTTTAATTTCCAAACACATCTAAATTAAGAAACAAATCTGCTGATTGCGAGGTTATGTTGAAGGAATGACTGTTAATTCTGCACATGCGCAGCGGGAAAGTGTTGCTGTTGTTACGTGTGCAAGGTTTTAATA